>WURT03005656.1:0-16744 GCA_009936505.3 Holothuria glaberrima
ATAGTTTTGCACAGTTTGACACAGTATTTCACGTGTGGTATTGGAACTTTTGCCACACAATTTTTTTGTAAGGGTATTTTTACTCTTGCGCTCTACTTTGCTGAGAATAATCCATGTACAGAAGGACCGAAACTTTCGAGTCAAATAAAATCTATTACCCTATTACACATATTTATGTTGTGTCTGTGAGGTTACGGACCCATCCGCAGGACCCTCCAGGATATCAATCTTTTTACAAGCCTAACATTTGAACAAATTTCGCCCTTAAAGAAGAATTCCATCTGATTTAACCAGTACCGTAGTGTAACGTGGTACTTCAGAGCGTAGGTAATTGAACGAGACGAACATAGAGAACAAAACAGCAAATATAAACAGAGACTGGACGAAAACGAACTCAAATGTATTCTCACCGAATCAACTCTCCTTCTCAACTCATCGCAAACATATCACGACTTCAGCATAGAACTTACTATTACATAACAGAAATAATATGCAAATGACTAAAAAACAGCAACTGCATAACACGCAAATTATAAATGTGTAACCTTAAAACGTTACGTATTGTTGAATTTTCAAACATAATTATTTTTCTTCAATTTGTATTCCGTATCTCTAACAGTAGTGCACTATAACCAGATTCCAGTTTGGTACCTGGTTGGATTCGGTTGACATGTGAACAGGGGGCTTTAAGGGTATAAGACAAAAAAGACAATATCACATGCCTTGGTCTATATGGTGAAACAGAACTTTCAAAACTCTTCCTTCCTTGAGCATTGTTTCAGTCTTTATGGCCATCTGACGGTATCTTTGCAATTGTTGTGGACGTCTAAACCATGCCAAGATGTTGGTCCTCGGGCAAAAAAAAAAGAAAGAAAAAACACTTAAACAGTGTTTGTGTGCAAGCTTTTCTTGCAGGCGCACGCTCTAGGTCTTCACTACAAGAACAGCTAGACCTCGCTAATCGCGAACAAAGTGTCTCAACAGACTGGATGACAAAGAACGTTTTGGCCGAGTCATCAACAAAACTCAATTGTTGAGAGAGGCGGTCAGGGACACGATGTATTGAGTCTGTCCAATTCATCCTGCACACTGAATTACGATCGAGTTCCGTTATTTGGCAAGAGCCCAGTGATTAGATATATTCACAGTTCATTTGAGTTGCCACGAATTAACGTCGACAAAACTGTACTGCCTGAGCAGCTTTTTAATTTATCAGCCTCATTTATGTTGTCCAGCACAGCTCGCTTTAACTGGCTGTCCCTGGTTGTCTGCAGAAATTCAAGGTAAGGATTGGTCGCAGTAATTTGCTAATGAAGGCTGACTCGATATGACATACTCTATATCCCTGTATTGTTAACCATATCTCACTCTAATGTGATTCAAAACACACGTTGGAGTCTCCTGAGATCACATGACGAAAGCGAATTCACTTGTCTGAATATACAATTACAATATAACGAGGGCTGTTCTTAAACCTTTTCGGTTACTATGTAATGGTAAATAAAGAACTGATCCAATGCTGTAATCACTAATACTAGCTGCGTTTTGATTCTGGAAGTTATAAGTACTTTTCTCATTAGAAAGAAGCAGTGAAGTAGTAGCAATTGCTTTGCCAATGAATTTGTTCGTAGAAAAAGGTTTAGTCATTTTGTGAATAGCGAAATTTCGTAGTCTCATACCTCAGAAAATTACTAGTGGCTGTCCCATAGCTCACACCAGTGAGCAGCCTGCTATTTCTAGGTCGCATGATGAGGGCTTTCAACGAAATGTTTCATCCAACCTTTATACTTGCCCTAACTACCTTGATACATATTCGAAATAAATACCTAGTCAACAATGGGACGAAAAATTACTATTTTCGGACCATTTCGTCCAACACTTCCAAAGTCGTTCTGCCATTAAAAATCGTCAAGGACAATTACACATTCCAGTATCGCTGCCTCGACTATTCCATTGTAAAACAGGATCAAATTAATGAACAGGGTTGTAAACCTTCAAAGTTTCTTCGTGTTATGGAAGATACAATTAAGTTTGTCCCTCAGCCGTAAGCGGCAATGATTGAGGTAGACATCCCCATTATAAAATGGAACAGTCGGCTCACTTATCACGTATTAAGCTTCAAAGCCATTTCTTTAACAGGTAAGAGAACTTTCAAATGTATACGCGTAAAGTTTTGTGGGTTTTCTTTACTTCTAAAGATTATGTTATGTCCATACGCGTATAAAGAATATTTCACATTTTTTTTATACAATTTGACTTTTGAACTAAAGTGAGATTGCAACTAACTGTTGGGTGAATTAAGTATGCACCTATATTGTTTTGATCATTACTAATACAGTGTACATTTCATTGGCGCTGTTGCCATCGTCAGCATTGACTTACGGAGACCTTAATGTATTTTGGAATATCAACATGCCCACAGGAAATTTTAAGTTACTTCCTTGTTTTGGTAAGATAGGTCTATTTTATAGTATATAGGAAAGCATATGCCCTTCACAATAGTGAACAGTCTCGATTGTGACACAGATTTTGTGATTTTGAGACTTGTAATATTTGGTCTTAGTGTCCTCGTGTCCAATGCAAAAGTTGATTGCACGTTCTCCGAAAAAAAAATATATGTCTTTTCATTTTTTTTCATGTTTAAGTTGTTGGAAATCTGTATGGGTGGTCACTCAACGCCATGGTACTTCACTTTTTGTGTGAGCACTTTACAATCACTGCCATCGGGTTGGCTTCTATTTTTGTTTGGGCTTTCTACCGGTTTGGCCAAGACAAAATATTCAATTTACCACCAGGACCGTACGGCTTGCCAGTCATTGGGAATTTACCTTCTATCCTGTCATCCAACCCAACAGAATATTTCACAAAATGTTCACAGAAATTTGGAGACATTTACAATCTTCGTTTCGGACAACGGAGGGTTTGCATTTTGTCCAGCTTTGATCTTGTTCGGGAAGTGTTTAACAGCAAGAATGCACAAGACAGAGTGACTAATGTCGTCTACCACAAGGTTTTTGGAAGAAACGCCCACGGTAAGAAACTAGAAACAAGTATTTCCATAAAAGTAAAGGGTAGGGTTGTTGATTGGCATAGTGGATATCTTATGGTGAGGAATATCATGCATCTAAAAATACATTTCAGAGAAAAGGCACACTCGCCTTCTCTTATAATTACATTATGCCTTTTGAGGAGTAGTAATGAGTCAGTTGATGTGACACCTACAAAGATTACCAAAAAAACTGGTTTCTAATTTCATGTATTCAAAGTCTCAGCTCCTTATCCTACAATGTGATGTCGATCATTATGAGATTTCTATTTAATATGCCTTCTTTCATATCTCCTAGGTATAGCTTTTTCCAGCAAAGATCCCTGGAAAGATTCTCGAAGGTTCATTCTTGGTTTATTTCGTGAACTAGGTGTTGGAAGAGGAATCTTCGAAACAAAAGTCATCTCGGAAGCTGAACGACTTGTTGAGAAGCTCGCGGAAGGGATCAACAAAAAAGAGGTTGATCTAAAACAAAAGTTTTTCTGGGCGGTTGGAAACATCACCTGTGGAATTGTTTTCGGCAAGCAGTATGACTACAATGACCCTACTCTAAAGCAGTTTATTAACTTCGTAGATATATTCCCTAAAGTCTCTGGTCCCGGTGCTATAGTTCTTACAAGCCCGTTCCTGTGTGCCCTTCCATTTGGACCAGGTTATAAGGCTGTGAGTTGTCTGAGCAAATTTAAACAACAGATAGATGAAATTATAAGCCAACGTATTTCTATTTTTGATTCAAAACAAAAGCCCTCAAATGTTGTGGACGCATTTTTGCTTGAAATACATGAAAAGCATGGAGACTCGGGATATATCAACCACGAAAACCTGCTCGCCTGTTTTCTCGATCTTTTTGTGGCTGCCACTGAGACAACATCATCAACTCTGTCATTTGCAATCTTATTTCTCGCTACTCATCTTAACTTTCAAGATAAATGTCAAAACGAACTTGACAAATTTGCTAAAGAGGGAGGACGCTTTACCTATTCTGAGAGATGCAGACTACCTTACCTGCAGGCAGTTATCCACGAAACGCTGCGAATTTCTAATGTAGCTCGCCTAGGAATCCCTCACGTAACAGACAAAGATATCAAATTATCAAGATTCGAAATACCAAAGGGTACTGCTGTTGCAGCCAACATGAAGGTTATCCACATGAATAAGGAAATCTTTAAAAACCCGGAGAAATTCAACCCCGATCGCTTCATGAAAAATGGTGTATTTGAAGAAAGCCCCCATGTAATCCCCTTTTCCATTGGTAAGATTTAAGCTTACATTAAAAGTTAAGGGTTACAGCCACCTGCTTTGGTTGTATAGGTATAGTAAATCCCAGGAGGAAATTCCAGTCTAGAACAGGTATTTGATGTCGGGTGTTAACAGGTACCTGAAAACCAGTAAAAACCAGGAAAAAATTCCAGTCAAGAAACAAGTATTTGTACCGGGTTTTAACAGGTACCTGGCAACCTGTTAAAACCACTAAAAATTTCAATCAAGAAACAGGTATTTGGTGTCGGATTTTAACGGGTACATGACAACCTGTTTAAACCACTTGAAAATTCCAGTCAAGAAACGGGGATTTGGTCTCAGGTTTTAACAGGTCCTGACAAAACCAGCTAACAACAGTTAAGAGCAGTTGAAGCCCAACAAAACCCGACATGCCAATTACCCGTAGATTGGAGTTTTTAGCTGGAAATGCGTCGGCGACCGTGAGATCAAAGTTTTGATTTCAGGCTGCAGGCTGGGGATAATTTTGTGTAGTTATCTGTCCAAAAACAATTTTCATCTTTCCATCTGAATTCGGTAACAACATTTAGACAATGGCCTGATTAACCGTTTACTAGATTTTCCACACTTTGGTCGCCAAGTATCTATATTACTGTAATTGCTCCCCATCCCTACCTGAACACAAAGACCAACAGAGTATCATGGTTACGAATTTTAGTTGTAGTCTAGAATAACAGAGCTTGTTGTGGCAGATGAAGGAACCCTAAGTATTCTGTAAAGTGCAAAATGTAGTATATTTATTTCATTCATCTTGAAACGATTCCATTGTTATCATCTTGTATACCAGCAACCGTGAAATTTCTCAGAAAGGTCATTTAAACTTATCTGGCTGCAGTTCATGTGCGGGAAATATGGGTGGATACAACTTAACTAACGTTATGAATTACCCTTCTATCCTGACATCCTGTCAATAAGACGAAAGTGTTGTTTGTAATATTATGGGTGAGACAAAAACGCCCTTATAGATATCATGGTGATTCATTTATTTTGTATAAATGTATCAAGAGCAAATAGGTTTTCGTGACCCTCGAAACACAATAATTCATAATGATGCAGAAGGAACTCGAAGGTGCAAGTAAAACATATTCAATATTCACTGCAGGACTGGGCTTTTACCACAAATTTTTTGAGTAGGAGTAAGGTCACGACTCTGAATAGAGTAACGACTACTACAATGACGTCATGACTAAAGCATGAACATATACCTTCGCAAAAAATACACTGACGACTGTTAGCATACCATAGAAATAACACACTGGTGAGCTTGCACTATGGACTTGCACTATAGGCTTGTCAACGGCTAAGGTTCCCATTTGACAATGTCGAAAAATTGTAATGGCCCTTTGAACTGTCAACGTGCTAATAAATAAAGAAGCAATCAACGGAGCCGGTGGCATTGTAGTAACTAATCACTCCAGGAACTCTTCTCTTCTGTCTTTTAGGAAAATGAAATTCCAGTTTACTGCAATGTTTTGTACAAATCGAAAAGAAAGTAATACTACCGTACACCACTTTAAGAACGCTAACTTTTGTTTGAATATCAAAAACTAGTTGGCATCTTCTCCGAATGTTGATTTACATTTTCTGCATATTTTTCTTCTGCACTGTAGGTACTCGTGTATGTATTGGCGAAAAGTTGGCCAGAATGGAACTTTTCATCTTTTTGGCTCATCTTTTATTCCGATATTCTTTCAAGCCTCCCAATGATGTGTCTATGCCAAGCATTTTGGATGGCGTCGAATTTGCAGTGGCGCGATGTCCACTGCCCTATTCGGTTGTGATATCCGAACGATATGCATGAAATATTTGCAACTGAACTGAATTTACTTTCTGTTCTCGATACTGTGGGATTGATGGGATATGTGGTAATGCTCTAAGGCTGAAGAAATGTCTTTCATTGATCAGTGGATTTTCTTCTGTACTATGCCATTTTTAATCATGAGAAGAAAATACGGTGTAGGTATTGGTAACTGTAAACTAATTACAGATCAGTTTATGGTCATACATGAGTGAATTTTAAAGGAAAATATCTGAAAGCTTTGCAAAAATGAGTAAGATGAAAATGTAGTTCTGTACTACAAGCATGTCAGCCCTTGTGAACAGTGTTCGCGAAGAGATCCAGAAGAAAATGCAAATCCCACTTAATTTTTAAATTCTGTTTTTTTTTTACATTTCAAAGAAGGCAAAGATGTGCAAGTATTAAAAATTATTACGATGTAGATGATGATGTTTGAGGAACATAGACATTGAAGTGCTCCCTAGGTGAGGTTAGCCCGAAACCTACTGTATTATGCATTACATTTCTAACATGACGTGGTGTCAAGAACCACCTAAAGGGGGACGTCTATGCATATAGGATCTATCGCCAATATACAGTCGCCTTGAACGAATTTACATATTACGTTGCTTACACCTATAAAGACATGTATGACTTCATTCGTTCATATTTTTGTTCATTAATATCTATTGTCGCTATAAATATCATAAATCTTTATGAGCGGAAGTAATCATAAGAGTTGGTCAACCAATCTGTAAACTACACTGATACAAAACGACCAACCGGATGAAAATACATTTTATTAAAGCCATTTTTTGAGGAGTAGTTCTCCACATACCTTTTCGCAAATAAATGTCCAATAAATTTTGCATTGTAGTGTGAATTCATCTTGGGTGACTTGAAAGAGTCTTGAAACTGTTTTGAATTGTCGCTACATGAATAAGCTTATTTTAAGAGGGCGCAAGAAATGGTTCAACTTTTCACACCTCAAAATATCTATAACTCAAATCAAATTGGATCTGGTATCCGTGACAAGTATTTTTATCTTGTTTGCAGATATTTAAATGGTCAGCTATAATTAATGCACATTGACTTATAGTAAGTGCTGCGTGAATCGCAAAGTTTAGTATGGGTGTGGTTCTAATATTCCATTATTTAATTGAACTTGATTTATTGATTGTAAACTTAGTCCTCGGCAAACAAGGTAGAAGCCTGGAGGGCAGAGGGCACTTCACACTTGAGAATGCTAAAAATTCCATTACTCTGATTATGATTCTCATGCCCTTAGGACCTGGGAAATCTCAAATGTAAAGGTTTTCCAAACTTTTCCAGGGGATGTCTTGGATCGTATTAAAATAGACCAAAAGAGTTTCTCTTTTTGTATCTTATGAGTACCTTTCCTTGCTTGCATTATGCTTCTTTTCGTAGTATTGTCGTTGATGTTCTCATTTCTTCTCTGTGACTTTTTAATTATCCCTTTGTGTAAAAAGTTTCACGTCATTTTGGAGATGTACATGTTTTAACAAAATATATCTATCTAAACTGAATTGATTTAAACTTGTTTTCAGGGAGTAAAAATGACATTGAATTATTTAAAGACAGTCGTTTTAAAAACAAAAAAGGTTCAACTGAGGGTGGGTGATCAGGGCTTATTCTTTGGACTTGTGATTCCGAGTTGCCGTTTCGAGTCCTCCTTGGCCTTTCTTTACATCGTATCATGGGGCAAGATACTGTTTCTCATTTGTCGCTCTCCATTCAGGATCTGAATGGATACCTTTTAGGTAAGTTGTCATCTGCATGGCGGTCTTTAAACCTGCGGCCGTCTAGAGGATTGCATCGTGGACATGATGTTCCTGACAAGGGGGTACATGTGAGTGAAACGCTTTGGCGCTTTGGTGGTAACGCACTTTGTACAAATCTTAACACAAAATACAGTGCTGACTGTTATATTAAAAGGAAAGTGTTTTTTCCTTGAACCGTTTCACGATGCGTCGTATGATTAGTATAAACTCAGTGCAAGGTGGCGACCTTTCGACCTGCTGACACTTTATTTTTTGGGTAGCTTACCGTCTGTGACTGAGCCAACCTACCCAAACTCCTATCTACTACATGGAAGAAATTTCTTCATGCCCGCTCGACGATGCAGCCTGGTGAAATGGTTAACATCCTTAGTAGCCCGCATACATGCATTTTGGACGCTACAGCTAAGTGTATTGCTAGGTGTCTGTCCCTTCTCATCCAATTTGATGTTACTGGGTTTTCATCAATATAGGACAAAGCCCAGACTATGACCAAGAATGCAAAAGTGCAATCAGTTTTCGAAGAGGTAATATCAACAGATCATTTTGTCATCTTTACTGTCCATATCCTGAATCACTGTTTTGATTGACGATTCAAACACTACCGGTGGGAATTTTAATGGTCCCTTTACTGAGATAACATGCTGTTACTTTAAAATACCTTCAATTGAAATTTGGACACGAGCAAAACAGAATTAATGTACTCAATGTTGTAAATCAGTATAAAACATATGAAGAATACCTATTCTTCCCAGCAAAAGGTACTGATCATTCTTTATATTGACTCCAATGAAATTACATGACCTTTAATCTCCGCTTAAAACTCCTTACAATTGTAATTGATAGAACACATGTAAAACCTTAGTACAACAAGCAGACATGCTACACATTCTCAGATTGGTGTTAACAAGGTCTTGAGATGATCTTGTTATACTCGGGTGACTTTTGACCCACAGACAATAGCATATTAACCAACAATTTTATCTCTGTGTTCATGAGACATTCCTTGATCAACTTTTTAAGAGTTGACATTTTTGTAACGTTAGATATCTGTCCATCAACTCAGAAGCAAAACACTAAGGTCCTTCCTCTTGCTTGCTATAACCTGAACAGTTTGGCTATTTGGTAGACCTCAAAAGGTATTGTTGCCTTTTGTGTTGTTTAAAATTAAATAGCCTCTTCACAAAACTATTCAACCATTTTCTACCCGTTCCCTTCCTCCAAATGCTGCATCGAACTTGTTGGAAGGCTGAGAAAGCTATAGCCTAGGACATCTCCTCGGGGCTTACAGATATAGCAAAATGATCTTACACGAAAATAAGCCTATGTAATTCCCACAGAAGTATAGTACTTCGGCAGTTTAGGATACTATGGACGCATGTTTTGCACAATATGGATAATGTAGGCGTTGTTGGGACTATACAGTGCAGTAACAGCCGAATTCCGTTTTATTATCCTTTGTGAATGCTCAGAAGACCATATGGTGCTGAGGGTAGATGCACAACGTAAGGTAATGTAACATCATCGCTAGAGTGAACTAGCCATATAAGGTAAAATGACTGTGTAACTTGATGTTTTCATGGCGATATGGAAGACCGTGTATTGAACTGTTTGAAAGTTTTTATTCATCTTCGGTGACTTTGATGGGCCTAATGACCTTCAATTTTATATCATATCAACTAATATGCGAAAAAAAGTTCTAAATTCAGTTACACAGTGCTGAATTAATGCTTTCATGTTGAATTTCAAATTTCTTTGATCTCCTGTTTTGTTTAAAAGGATTTTTTGGCTAAAGTGTACACCAGGAGGGTGATGATTGCAAAACGTAGTGGTCACCACTCTTGTAGTCCATCGACCCAATAGCCCATCAGTCACTCCGTCAATGAGATATTTACATACATACTTAAACAGAATAAAAGGCTAATTCTTGAATGATCTCTAAGAACAGTAGTATGTTGGTCATATTGACTATTAGCAGGAGTGTAGCGAAGGTGTAATCTTTGGGGGTGTAGATATCATTTTTTGCCGACAGATCTGGTGATGAGTAAAACGAATGCGAAGTGCTAGCTTTAGCAGGTGGGGTCCACGGGTCCACCTTAGGGACCCCGGTGGGATCAAGAGGCAAAGCCCCGGTAGGGGTCCAGGGGGCAAAGCCCCCGGAAGCTCTGAGGTTTGAGCATATTTTTGGGTAAAAAAATAAGTCCCAGGATAGGAATATTTTGGTTCATGATACATTAATCAATGCAAAGATACATAATAAATTTAATGTGTGATGCTGTTCCTCCCGTCATGCCACTATACTTCAAGAGCTGAACCTGACGTTCGGAATTTGAACACTATGCGTTCAGCATTTGAACACTATGCGTTCACCATTTGAACACTAGACTTGTCAGGCGTTCAAATACGGTAAGTGTTCAAGTAGGCGTCCGGCGTTCTAAAATGTAGAAAAGTGTTTAGAATCTTAACACTAGCGTTCAAAATATGCTTCGAACGCCAGGATGCTTTCCAGTGGCATACCCAGGATTCCTTTCAAGGGGGATCATGCAGTATGTCGTGTGATTGCCGGCCTGGGGGAGGGGTCTAACGGGAAAATTTGAAATTTTTTGAAAAATTAGGTGTCCTTAAATGCAATTTGGTGCCACATATGCTACATTCTGAAGTAGAATTAGTATTAAAAAAATTACGTACTTTTAGGAACTAAATAAAAAAGTGGCATTAGTAAGGGGGGGGGGGGGAAATGGTGTACATTTTGGTGTTCAAAAGAATCGAAATAGCCGATAAAATACTGGCGGCGCTCTCCCGTTCTCTCTTTCTCTCTTTTTTCATTCTCCGTCTTTACTTTCACTCCCCTCCCCTTTCCTTTCCCTTCTTCCCTCTTCTTTTCCCTCTCTCCTCTTTCGGCTCTCCCCTTTTTGCCAACAGACCGAAAATTTGCCGACGGCGACCAAATATTGGGGGGTGTGACACCCCCACACCCCCGCTCGCTACCGCCCTGACTATTAGACCATTTGTTGTATGAAAAATGGACCGCTAGATAGCCTAACAACCTTCCATTGTTTGTACATTTGAAACCTATGTGAATTTCAAGGAACGTGCAAACTTACAGTTAAAGAAGCAGACATGTTTAGGCATTTCTTAATGTTAGATATTAAGCTTACCAGGTTGAGGTTGATAAGTATGGGACCAAATGAAAAAGGATTTACGTCTACAGGATGCATAAATATTTCCGAATTTTATGTACATAAAAGCATAACTAGACATACAAACATCGAGTAAACCATCGTCATGGACTTATGAAAGTTTATGTCATAGACCTTATGAATATGACGTCATACAGAAGCCTTCCTCGGTGAAACAAGCTCGCATAATTGCAACTTGTACCAACAAAAGGCAGACAGTTGATTTGTTTTCCGGTCGGATACGCGCGTAAGTTTGCCGCATTAACGTGCATAATCTACGTCCTGAGGGCAGTACGCTTCAATGTTTACCCTCTGACTAACATTGGAAAATTGGTTGGCCAAAAGGATGTGCTAATGTTATGTATATATATATATATATATATTCCAGGATGTTCAGTTGGAAAAGGTTTGACCAACAGATACATTTATAAGGATCAACATTTTGCCTAGCAAAGATAATGCCACTGAGACAACGTTGGTAAAACGGTTGCGCAAACTGTTAGTTTCAAAATTTGGCAAAGATTGGTCAATCAGTGGTATCCACTACCAGTTCTTAAATTTGGAAGGTACTCGCCGGCAAAGTTATAAAGTTTTACTAACTTTAACTTTGTATCCAGCAGTGGCCCATTAGTTGTATCATGCATTATGGTATGGTAAAAAATGGTTGGCACAATGTTATACCAACAACACCTTGTTTTATCTCCAAAGCTTCATCTCATTATCTGTTCATTGCAGGAACCCATAATGATGTAACTCAGAATATCAACTTTCACGCTTCAAATGTTACCAGCAATACTTATTTCGGCTGCTTTTCCCAAAGTCCCCTCGACTTTCTGGCAAAACCAATGGGTGAAACCAATCAAAACTCCAGAAGGAGTTCTGCTCCACAAAGGAGCTAAGTCCCCGAACGGACAACGAACTTAGCCGATCAACCTCTCGACCTTCACACCCTCTGTAATATGTGTCAGTCATGCGTGGTCCCATTCTTAACTACTTTTTCCAAAGTCCCCCTCAACTCTCTGCGAAAAACAAGGGACGAAACCAGACATTACCCCCAAAGGAGTACTGCTCCCTGAAGGGGATACGTCCCCGAAAAAACAGTAAACTTTACTTACCAACCTCTCGACCTTCAGACCTCTTCATCTAGGGTCTGTTATGCTTGGTCCCGTTCTTGACTGGCTGTAAAGTACAGATACTACATATGATCTTAGCAAAAACGACGGAGAAGTCTAACCATGTGAGCTCCTGCGCCGGGCATTTATTCCGTTCTAGACTGGCTAAAATGAACAGATGCGTGAGGTTAATCAAAACTCCAGGAAGTCTTGAATGTTGAATTCTGTCTACCTTTGTTTGTTGGCACGGCTATTATGTATCCTATGCGACTCATTTGTAATTATTAACGATTAATAATGCAATTTTTTTATGAATTTTAATTTCTAATTTTTTATGTTGACTTATAAAACTAGGAAACATGATCTCCTTCGAAAAATGGTAACTTCTTGCCAAAATTTATTTCAATTAGACTTGCATTTAGTGCAAAACGCAAATCTCATGTCGAACCGTTCGGAATCTTCCATTTAAAAAAAAAAGGTTTGTGAATCTGGTGTTTCGATACAATTCCACAGTGTTGTTAACATTTTCTGAAATTTTCTCAGCAAACATTTCCACAATGTAAGTGACGTTTTGCAAAACATTCACTGTGACTGTAAACTTTAGAAATAGCTGTTATTAAAAAAATATATGATGTTGAATTGATACCAATTTGATAAGCGTAGTGTTGTAATTCTGGTTGTCCATTTTTAGGCCAATGTAAGGCCTCTTACCGTTAGCCACACGCGACCATTGTCATCGTTTGGCAACTCAAAGAGAAATCCAATGTAGAACCAATAAAGATTGTAAGCCTACTTTTTGAGTGTCCTTGAGATTCGGCACACGAGGTCGAGGGATAACTATTAAGCAATGTTCAATCCATATGCAATATTGTTGTTTTATATTCAACACAATAGAATCATAAATAAGTGCCAGGTAATAAATTCTGAATCTCGATTGTTGTTTACTCTACAAAACTATGATACTGTTGTATTATGGTAATTATAATAACGGTCTATAGAAATTTTGTGTTGCCGTTGATGCTATGTTACTTCCATGTATGTTTCCTAACAGTTGACCACTCGAAACTTACTCAGTGTCGGTTTATGGCATAATGCCCAACAGCTGGTACAACATAGTTCGCTGAATGTTGGTTGAATACATGACGACCAACAGCTGGTTTCATGAAAGGGATTGGATGTGGGTTACACGTAAAGCATCCAACAGCTAGCTGCTTAAAGTTTATTTCATGTCAAAATGTATGGCACTCTATAACTGGCCCATAAACGTTGGTCAAATCTTGTCAATACTTGAACTTTTCAGTGTTTGGCTGTATAAGTTGGTGAAGTATTTGCCCCGTCTTGAGTTGTCCACACAATATAACACCAGCTGTTGTCAACAGTTGGCAACATTGGTCCACGGTAGAGCCAACACTGTTTGCCATATGGGAAACAACTTTGCTTGACGACAATGCCTCAGGTCTATTGCAAATATCCATCCCTAATATTTTTTCCAGTATGATGATATGGATTACAAACACACCGTTGATACTTACTTGAACACACTTATTACTCCAACCCATGCTAAAAATTTGCCGTTTTTGAAAATTAATTGTATTAGGCCCTTAAACTAGACTTTGACTCAAGTGTTAAAGCACCTTTTGTCAAGTCTTGAAAGCATCATCTACATGGCTGCTTCTTAACGTGTTTCTTCCTTTTAATTAAAAAATTATCAATGTCGGCTCCGATATTAATGTTTCTTTTATTAAAATGCCGCAATGATTTTATGAAGATATTAACCTACTGCTCATTTTGACAGAACAGAACAAGCGTTCCTCGAAATCTTGAAAACATGAAAATTCTCTACAATTTGTCAAACATAGGCTATAACTCTGTATTGACATTACCATCCACGTTTCATCGGACCCTGATCTTAGGGCACGAACGATAAATGCTAAGTTAACTAAAGTTTGTCTAGGCGCTTCCCATAGCCGAGGGCGCGCTTCTATTTCTATCGTCATGTGACGTCATATGCATGCTCAATATTTTACCACGCAATGTTAACTCTTTGATCAAGGATCAAAATATCAATTATCTGAATTCGAAACCTATGAGAATAGTACCCGCAGGCAACCGGCGAAATGCACCCTTTCACTTCAAAAACAGATTTCACCAACTTTGTCCACGTTTCATGTCCGATAAAATATCCTTAGTGAAGGAATGAAGGTTTATTGAAAAAATATCTTTACCATTTGTATGGTAAATCAATTTCTCAGTAAACCCATTAATCAAAAACTTTTGGACAAAGTAAACGAGGTCGGTATTTGAACATGTGTTCCCAATAAATGTTTACCTAACTGCTCCTGGAATTTAAAGGGCAAGTTGTCTGGTAGACCTGCAGAAAATTAACAAAGCTATTTGCATGAAATAAGGTTTACAAGAGAAAAAGTTACTCTTTGATTGCCAAAAATACTTTGCGTATCCAGGCGTTCAAAGTTTCAAACAACTGTGGATATTTGTAATATGTCATATTTTGTGATAATATAAAAATTGCTGAGACTTAAATTTTCTGCACATATGTCACGTTTATAAAATGTATGTATCCTTGTTTAACTTTAAGTTTTGTTCACCAGCAAAATAGAAAAGAACTTTGGTTGCCTTTTTCTAATTTTTTCAGGGTATACATCTTTCAAGAAGCCGCACAAGGTTTCTTTTCATATAAAAAATCGCTTTGTTTTTATTCCAGCTTCTCTTTCAAGAAATTAGTTGTTAACAAAATACTCAAACTAAGCTTAGATACTACTGCAGATTTAAGGTGAATAAATGAAGAAAGAAACCCTTAATTTTGCTATTTACTATTGCTTTTAATCAAAAGAAGGGAATGAACGAAATGAACGGGTTTAAGTGTTTGCTTGCGAATAAAATATACTTTGAGGGATTTCATGAGTCGAAAGATCAGAGCGCACATAATTGTTCCTTATTACCTGTCCAACAATTTTCGGTCGGCCAAGTTATTTTGAGAACTTCTAATCAGGGAGTTGTCAGGGAAGGAGATCCAACGCCGCTCCAATTCCGTCAGACAATAATTTAATCCCTTTTCAGGTAACAAAATTTGATTGACAGGTCCCTTTATTCCCATAGTTTAGCCTTTTCTAGCTTAAACATTCTAATGATTGTCTGCCCCCTTCAAACACAAATTATCCAAGAACAAAGGTCATAATTGTAAATATATCACTTTGAAGTACAGTCTCTTTGCGGACAAGGGCTAAGGTTTAAAGTTAAACGACTGTCCATAAAACCCTAATACAAGTTCTTTGTGTTTCTAAGATCTGGATGGGTCGTATCCTTGACACATTATTCAAGCCTACCAATAACATCCCAATATTAAAAACTTTCCGCATTAGTAGCAAGCATTGTCAACATATGGGGTTTTAAAGAAAATCTTCTGGAAATTAATTGAAATGGTGTTAACTTCGACGAAAAACGACTAAAGCTTAAACTTTTTCTCCTTGACGACTGGCAATGTTATGTCAATAGGTGAAATCATCATGATGAGTGTCTGAGATGGAGCAGACGACACAAACCACTATCTTGAGAACCAAATGTCTTTCATTCTTAGAGAACGGTTCAAGAGCAAGACAATACCATAATGCCGGCATCAACCTTGTCTCAAAGGACAAATAAATGTTGGTTTCCCTTCCCTAACAACTCCCTGTTCTAATGAAGTGTTCAACTTAACGATTTCGTGAGTCGGTCTCAAACAGTTCCCAAAAGTATGTATTTGTAATGAGGAACTCAAGATAGTTATGCAGCATCAAATGGGTAGCAGGATGAGTTTACAAATTTTAGGCTACCGTATACGAAGCACATTTAAATTGTTGCTTTTTCAGAACTATGGCAGATGTTTCTTTAGAAGTAAAAAAATAAATACATATTATCTCCCATGGCGGAACCGAAGCCATTGTTTGCAAGGATCAAAACTGGTGGCACAGTGATATGGGGGAGGGTGAACCCTTCCCCTTTGGAATGTTTTCCTATAACTGAATGCAATTTGGTACAACAAATTGTATAATTATGAAGTTAATTTTCTTTTAAAACATTTTTTGCGTGGGTATAATTCTCGTAAAAAATCAAGTATTAAAAGAATAAAGTTAGGTTGATCTTCCTCCAAGAAATTTAAATTCTCATAGGTTGTGGAATTAAATTTACTTTACAACGTGCCTTAACTGCAAAATGGTCCTTAAATCCTGATACCCATACGTTATAAGATTCGGTTTTACAAATTAAAGTACGACGTGTTAGTAATTTTGGAGATTATCCCTAAATTATTCAGCAAATTTTCGGAGACATTTTTTGGCCCACTGTTGGGAGGGGCCATTGCCCCCGTTGCCCCGGGAAGCGTCAGTAAGTATCTCACCCGATGAAGTGTTAAACAGAGATGTTACATCATTTCAGATTTCGTAATATTTTTTCACGGAAAAGTTAAAAATATTCTGACACTTGATCTCCAGTTCAGAGCTGGGAATCTCCCTACTCTAAAATATTCGACCTTTTGACCTTTCCCATATATACACTGT
>WURT03005667.1:0-16744 GCA_009936505.3 Holothuria glaberrima
GTTTTATTGTGACTGTGGCAGAATTTGATTATGCTCGGCTTTATTAGGTATTAGGTTGGCTTGGGTTTTGTTTGGGGCCTGGATTACAGGGCATCTCATGGGGCTTTTGCTCTCCTTTGCCCTTAAACTTGTTATGTTATGTTAATTAGTGATTTGATTTTTCCAAGATGCCAGATCTTCTATATGCCATTTCAGCCACCAGGAAAGTGCAAATTACTTTTTCTTGTTAGTTTCTTGAATCTGACGCAAAATTCCCCGCTTCGAGATGTTTTCGACAGTTGCGTTAAACCAAAAAGATTTAGGAAAATTTTGTGGAAAATTTTGGTTGAGAAATGGGGCAAGACGATCCAACATTTTGCATCTGAGCCCTTTCTGAAACAAAGAAATTTTCAAAAGAAGAGGGGACACCCTCCCCCAGGACGGCGATCACTGGCGCATTCAATCAACACAAATTCTCATGTGGCACTTCAGCAGAATTAATTGAGAAAGCCTAGCGCATAGGCGTCGTATTCACATAATGGGAACTTGCTATGGAAGAACGGGAACCGCTCTTCACAGTGCAAGTTACTCTGCACATTGCATTATCTGGACATCTATACGGTGTTTCCACTGAATCCACTCTTCTAGAAATTCGGAGGATCCATGGCTTGTCAAGGAAATTCGGGAAATCCAGGATACGGTACGAATTGACGAAATTCGGGAGTAATATGTAACATAAACTTCGCTTAGAAATGAGAATATCATAATGGTGATGTATTGGATCTTGGATCCATTTCCGTTCCAGGGAAATCAAAGTCTCGTGTCAGGAAACATTTTATCCACATGTAAGATCGCCGATCGACCATGTGCAATTTCTGTTCACATTCTGTTCAACTCATACGTTACCATTTTTCATAGATTGTTTTTGTTTTGTTTTTTTTTTCTCATTAATTGAGAAATCGCAGACATGATATTCCTGTTTCCACGCTAGGTAATGCAGCTTAGAACACACGGGAAGTGCCGTTTCCGGGCATCTGGGGTTTGTAAAACCCAGAATTTTCTTGTACGCTACGCGCCAACAGATGGTTGCGCTCCGCTTAGATAGCAATCCCGCTAATGAGCAACAAACAAAATTTCGGGCAGTCTCTGGCCCACCCCCCTCCCAAAAAAAAATTCTAGGCGCCCGTACGCCTAAGAAGCAGTGTATTTAATATAAAATGTTGTGCATTTTGCTGTGGCGTCACACTCACTGCATGACATTCACACTTATAAAACCCAGGTGTTACTCAAAACGACCGGGTGGATCACAAGGGCTGGCAGATCACAGGGGCAAAATATTGCAGTGCAATCAGGATGGAGGACGAACATTTCCAGGGTAAGCAGATTAATGGGGGGGGGGGGGATTTTCAGGGCAACAGAGAGTGTAGGCCGAATAGCTGATATAGTAATCTACATTTAAAGGCCCACATCACTCGATCTCAAAATTTTTGTACCTGGTTACAGTAATTCTTTATTGGTCCATTTGAGCTAACTGTACAATAACAAAAGCTGGGAGAATTCAGTAGTATGGATCAACTCAATTTCAGGGGGAGAGAAGAGGGCTATGGGGCTACAACTGGCCGCAAAGTCGTAACAAGGACCGACTAACGTAACTTATATCCCAGTCCACTGAATAATGCCAGAGTCACAATTTGTCAGATCAATGTACTTTTAGCACAAATCGTATTCGTTTATACACCATCATTTTTAAAGCTAAAACCGGATTTGCAAAAAGCACATATCCTAAACACTTGATATCTCTAAATTAGGAATGTTCCGATGCACCTTACAGCAGTGGCGCTGGCACAGGGGGTATGGTGCGTTCCCCCTCCAATCGAAAATTTCTGAATATTTTAAAGTAATCCCAAAAGGCGTTTAGGCTATAGATTTCTGTAGGGGGTAGTGTGAGGTGTTTTTTTCGACCGAGAGATGGATCTATTGTAATCATTTTACATCACAAATGTTTCTCAAACTATCAGAATTTTCGCAAATCTTTCGAAAACTATCAAAATTTTCACGCGCTCCGCGCGCTTCAAACCTTATCACAGTGTTATTCTTGTTATCAATATCTTCCGATAGCAACTACCAGAGAAACACAGCAGCAAAAGTCCAAAGATGTTTAAGAATTACCAAGTAAAGGACTGGCGTTTTGAGTGGTATGTATGTTTGTTCGGCAATTGAAAGTATCTCGATGCAGATTTTAATTGCAGGTTTTTTCATGGAAAACTTATTTTAAGGAAAATATTTCGGCGCGCTTGGCGCGCATGCGTCACGATGTGCATTCCATCTAATGTCCATTATGAAGGTAATAATACATGGTACGGGTACTGTTCAGATCACAACAATTTCAAAAAACAGAGAATTATTTCCAAATACCAGTGGGGCCTTGCATGAATATGGGATCTTTCAATTAAATTTGTAGCATGGTGTGGAAGGTTGGAACAAGTTGAAAGTGCGTATTTGCAGTAATACATTTTTCAGAAATTTTTACCGAGCGCTTCGCGGGCATGCAGCCATTATCGGTGTAGGTGGTGGTTGTTAATACATTCTGAAACGCGCTTGTTAGTCCTTCACCCCCTTTTGCTGTATAGCTATCAGGGAGGTCCAATACCCCCCCCCCTCCTCCCCTATTCCCCAGTGCTGGAAGCTGTTTGTCTGGATTTTTGTTCAAAATTAGTGAAAATACGATAATTGTTAAGTGTTCGACACCATAGTCTTTAGGCCTATTATCATTTGAATGTCAGGTAATAAGCATTCAGTGGCGTATTTAGGGGCACATTGGGCCATGGGCCCTCCTAACTGATGCCATATTTTTTCTTAGTACCTAAACTACGTAAACTTTTTTAACTGAAAATTTTACTTCAACTGTAGCATATTTGGCACCAGGTTGCAAGCAATGACACCTAAATTTTCAAAAGTTTTAAAAGGGACACCCCTCCCCCAGGCCGGCGATGACACAATATACTGCATGGCAACCCGTTAAAAAAATCCTGGCTACGCCACTGCAAGCATCATGAATATGTCATCTCACAATTTATGTAATTGATCCAGAGTTTCCGGGAGGCCCTCTACCAGCCTTAGATGCCCTTTTATAATGCAAAATGAAGCGAAGGAAAATTTTGGTAATAGTCAAAGAATGTTTCGGTGGACTCTACGCACGTATTTTGGCGTAAAAACTATCTCGAAAAAAGGCAGTAAAGTAGCCAATAAAGAGGGGGCTTCAGGAGGTTTGTTGACAACGTATTCTTCTCTTAGACAGCATAGTCTCCTCTTTCACCCAACCAGAATTAGAATTCACTAAATTATGGACATTTTCCAGTCATATATGATCAGACCCCAAAACATCTCAAAGATAGCACCATTTGTATCTAATCAACCTTATATAAACAAAAATTTCTCAAAGGGGAGGAGCACCCCCTCCCCTTGGACCCTTCCCCAGGACGGCACCTATATGTAGTGGTAAGGAAAGATCCCCATTGCTGTGCACAAACGCAGGGCACATAAAACAAGGAGATTTACGCGAACATGGGAGTTAAACTTAAGAAGCATTACGACATCATCGGTGGTGCCCCCCAGTCACCAAAGTCGGACGGCGCCACTGCCTTACAGGGGTTGGGAAGTGTCATTCTGGGGTTCTGAGGGTAACAGTTTGTCAAAAATTTATGGTACGCTTCACGTCAATCATTGTGGCGCTTCGCTTAGATAGTAAACAGGCCGTGTCAAAAATTTTCACCCTCTAAAAATTCATCCGACCTTGGCATCTCTGCTACTCTATTTATAGGAAAGTGGTCACTGCTTGGTGACATAGTGGATCCTATTTCTCTCACCAAGATCTTGAGTAGAACTACTAATCATGGTTCATTTAATGAAGCTGTCACTTTGTTTTCCACTTGGCTTATTCCTTGAAAAAATGTCTCTGTTGGTAAGAAGTAAATTCAATAGGAGTGGAAAACAAGCAAGCTTGTAGGAAATTTCCCTCAATTCCATAGACTAGGGAATTGCCCCTAGGCCTAACAGTACTGTAGATGTATGCAGTGCTAGTTTGAATGCTAGTCATTATTTTGGCCAGATGTGTATGAAACTAGTTTTTCATGACTCCTATTTCTGGAAAATTAGGGTTTGTGAAAGTTGAAGCATATTCTATTCCTAAAATTTAACAAACTACCTGGCTTGTTATCTTGCTTGATTACTTCTGCATTTTTCCTCACTCTTATGATTATCATGCATGCATATGAAGAACACCTTCATAACCTACCTATTCATGCTGTACAATTAAAGCAGTTTGCTCTTTCTCTCCTCTTTCCCATTAAGGCCCTTTTGTGATGTATATGTTTATGTCAAAACTTGTAAAAGTTAAAAATACAAAACGAATATAGGGGAAAGTTGTGTAATTTGGACCCCCTAAAAACAAATCCCCACAAAAAATAACTTGGATAAGTTCAACCAACTGCTTCCAGCAGTGGTATTGTGAGAGTAGTAGAACACTCTATTTGTAGGAAAGTTTATACACTCCTAACATTATCTCCGTGGAAGTTATGTATAAGAAAAGAAAGTTGCAGAAGTGGTCCAATTTACACGACACATGATGGCCAACAGGGCGTGCTGTTGCGCGCTTGATCCGCCACTGGTTTCTTCCCATTGGAAAGGCTGCGGCCTACAGACATCTGGCGCTAATCTTGTTACACATTATGGAGCAGTTTATCTAGCTTTCATATTTCCAGATACTCTTTGCACATTGTATCATAGCTGTGGTATTGAAGTCTTCATGGCATTCGCATACAGCAGATGGCTTGTAACTCACTTTGAAGCTTATGCTGTAGGCCTATGTAGATTCCACACAGGCTATCAAAATTGCTCATCATGCACGTTCAAGTTAGGAAAAAAATTCGGCCCTTCTCCTTCTTTCTTTTCTTTTCTTTCTTGATCACTTTCGTTTTTCTCGGGCGCGAAGGGCTTTCATAGTTTCATCATTATCACAAGAGTTCAAAGAACTTAATTTCTTTCCCCATCCCCTCCCCGACCCCAAGTTCCCCTTATCAGAGCGTACTTTTAGAAGTGTAGAAAGGGATTTTTCGACAAAGAATCAGCCATTTATGGCACTCTAAAACTGAGCGTACATTGGAATTTGATCCAGTAGTTATGTTTTTTTTTTTCTCTACCAGAAACTTTATCTGCTAAATTAACTTTCACCTGGAATCTGTTACAGCGCAATTCCCTGCTTTTCCTGTAGGTAACATTTTACGGCTATTGCCAGCTTTAACTGGTAATTAATAGTTATGAAAAATCTACAGTATTCAATCTTGAATTAGCACTTTTAACTCGCCTATCGAACTTGATGTAACTTTTACTTGCATTTAGCGAGGTGACGACCGCTAATGTCAAACCCTGCCCGGCCCCTACCTCTAGGCTCTATCTTGTAAAACTGAAATGATGGTGAGGACTGTTCAATTGTCCTACAGCCTCACTGGCAGGTACGGGTATTGAAAACGATAAAACGCCTGGTGCCAGCAGACTAAGTCGATTGCCTAATTTTTCACGTGCGTTACAGGAGTAATAGGCAAATACAATGTTTATACCAGATAAGTACAAGGGCTCGTCTTCTCAAAGTATCTTCGTCTGTAAAGTATCACATTTAATGTTAATTTTGCAAAATTCTTCAAATGCGTGTCATTTAAAATATAGAAAAAACAAATAAATTAAAATTAAATGGAAAATGTGGCTATTACTGTTATCTTTTTACTTTTTCCTTCCTTTTATTGGACCTTAGTTTACACCCACTCTAGCCTAGCCTGGCAATGTCTGTGTGAATTGTATAAACATGTACACAGTTTGTAGTTCTATATCATATGTACTGGGATGTTTAGCTTTATACATACCTAGGGCCTACCATACCTGTATGTTTTGCAAAACGTGCATAGAGTCAGTTCATAGCCTAGGCCTAGCTTTTACTGAGTGTACCACTACCTGTACCAGCGTTTTTCTGAATACAAATCCAATGCTTTTAAAGCTTTTGAACTACAAACACTAGTCAATTGGATACATGTGTGTAGCCTAACTTATCGCAACTCGTACTTGAAGATAGACGAAAATGTCGTGGATATTTGGCTTGAATAAAGACCAAGCGATCCCCGAGGCTCCCACATTTCAAGATGCTGTTGGTGCTGGTGGCTCTGGTAGTGGTAAAAATGATGACGGGGATAAGAAAGACAAATCCAGTGGCGGTGGTTCGTACAGTAATTGGTCTAATTTCGACCCTACCGGTTTGGAACGTGCAGCTCAAGCTGCAAAGGAACTGGATAGGTCAGGTAAGCAAGAATTTTCCAAAACGTCCATCGTTGCATTGTGCTGTAGGCCTATGTTGTGTTGCATGGGCATGTAAAGGACATGGGGGGAGGGAGGGTCCACCATTGTGGTGCACGTTCCAGTGATGCATGGGAATTTAGGAAGTGTGGAAGCCTTGAAGGGGGGGGGGGGCAATGGTCACTCACTGAATGTGACTTTAAAACTGGGACCTAAAACTGCTCTTTCTAGGCAGTCCCTACTTCTGTCACTGTCTCTAGCCAAGGCCTATGTACAAAATTTCTACCTTAGCCTGGCCTAACGTTAGGGCTAAGCCCTGAGCAAAATCAACAAAATTGGCTCTAAAACATGATAGGCAAGGCCTAATGTGATGTGTTTGACTATTTTATGGGCACACAATGCTTCTATTCTAATCCTTTTAAGTAGGCCTAGGCCTACTGTAGCCAAACATTGATGTTAGTTTCCTTGTTAGGCCTAGCCTATGCATTCAAAACAACCAATTTCAAACAACACAGGTCAAATGCATCCACCCTCTTCACAGTAAACTTTGAAGTTTTCTCTCCCACCTGAATGTAACTTCTGCTCATGACTGGAAAAGCAGACCATTGACAAGGGTAACAAAAGTGTAACTGGCCCATTGCACAAGTTTACTGCTGCACTGGTTTTCAGTTGTCTTTACATGTACCACATAGGCCTACAGTACAGCAATGAAATTTTATTAGTTGTGCACATCAGTTGATACAATGACACTGCAAAGTTCAGTGTACATGCTGTTGATCTGCAACAAGGCGAACAGTGCACTGTCACTCTCTGCCAGCGCCAGCCTCAAAATACATGGGGGCTGTGGGCGATTCACCCAACAAATTTACAAAATTGCCCGTTGAAAAAATTCCGGAGGGTGAATATATTTAAAAATTATATATATATATATATTACCAAAATCGCCCCTGTGATCTGTCAGAATCTGTTGATGGTTTCTTTTAGCAAAATGTATCCATTAAAATTCCATGGATCCCATTCATTTTGAAAAGTTGTTTTCAGCTTTTCTCGCTATCGAAAGTTATGATTTCTTGTTCCGCACTAGATTTAACGTTGGTACCAAATTAGCGAAGTAAGTACTGCAGGGCCGTACAGCGCATGACTGCCACAGTCACACGAGCACATCGGTAAGCAGGTCACTGACCTGTTGACAGACCAAACATAGTTTAAAATATGCCGTTGCACTTTAAAATAGGCTAGCCACTACTGCACTACGACTCTGGACGTACATACGGGTTTTACGGATGTTACAGTGCTTGTAACTTTTAGCTGCTGTTTGTGAAATTGTAAGAGTTAGAGTTAGATGAGGTTTTACGGCCCAGCTTCTAACCAAATTGTAAGCACATACAACCCACACGATTCAGGGTAGGCCGACTGTACAGTAGTTCACACATGACACTTGTGTAGAAAATTGTGCTGGTAATGTAGTACCCATGAGTGATTGTGTTTTCATTAATACAGAGCTTGAAAAAACGAAAACTTTCATCTTTGTTCAATTGTCATTGTCTACACGTATGCAACTATTATTTGATAAAAGAATATTACATTTTCCAGCTTGTTAGCTGTTTCAACTTAATACACTCCTATTTTTGCAAAACTCAAAAAGCCCTTGTCATCTCTAGAATAGCCCTCATGCAATATCCATGTATGCAATATCCATATACAGTATGCATCCTGAAGTAGGCAACTTCCTGTGGTACAGTTCTGCTTCACCTCTGACCCAAAACAATCATATGTGTAGTTGACTTATCACAGGGTTTTGAAAGTACTACCCATTGACTTAACATTGCAAGCAAAATACCAAGCTACTGTAAACTTCCCCACTTTTGAGAATCTTTTGGCAAGATACTTGTGTAATAGTTTGAAGTGCTAGATATCTTCTGTAGGAAGTTTGGTGAGAAAGGGTAAAGTTCTATGGGGACATGAAAGATGATGAGATCTGCTGAGGTTTAGCAAATGAGTTGCTATTTTGTGAGTGCAGGACAAGAGCCCAGAAATGAAGTGTAGCCTATAGCATAGGAATTAACATAATGCTGGGCCCTGTTCAAGGGCTAAGAATTCCTGCCCTCTCATAAAGGATAAAATTCAAATTACTCCAGTTTTTGAAATTTTATCTTTTTCAATAAAATATCAAACTTTTTCAATAAATGTAGGCTGCATGCAAAAATGCACAAAATGTAATGCTAGCAGCAAATTGCAAAGGACCCTCAAATCTTCAAAAAAAATTTTTTCAAAGGAGAGGAGTAGCTGGTAGCCCCCTCCCCACTTAAAGGAAAATATATATTGCATTTAAAATGTACCAAAATGAAACAAAAATAACTTTACTCCTTATTGAACCATTCAGTCTCAATAAACTCCAGCAACAGCTCCATCTCCTCAAAATATTAGCATAACAGGAGTTATATGGAAGTTGCATCATCTAATTTTTTAATAAAAGTTTGGGCCAACAAATAATTCTTGAGCAACAAAGTTCTGAATCTGTCTGTGAGAACCATAATTTTTGAAAAGAAAGCTACCATATACAGTATACTGCCTTATTTTGAAATTTGGCATTCTGTATAAATATTGGTTTTAAAAATATTAACACGGTCTATAAAACAAGTGCAAGATTTCCCTTTAAACACCTTCCCAGAAAAGGTCTTATACTGTACGTGCCCCCCTCCACCAGCAGAACAAAGCGTCCTACAGAGTTATGCTGTGCCATGTACTGTGCTGGTGCTGTGGCCGAGTGAATAAAGGTGGTGTCATTTGAAGCGATGAAGCTGGCAACTGGGAGGTTAGGGGTCCGGATCCCTGGCCGGGTCAAAGTAAGGTGGGTTTTTCATCCAAGAGCAATCTACAGTTTTCCCATCTGAACTGGCCTTTCAAATCAAAAGAGACCAAATTTGATTTAAATTGTTGAGTTGGTTAGCCACCTGAAGTGAAATTGTAATTCATAAGCCACATACAGTAGGCTTCTCCCACATTTGTGGTTGCTTAGCATCTTAAAACAAGTGCGCTTCAAGGCCTGAATTATTATTATTATTATTAAATTATTATTATTTAGTACAACTACAGATTACCAGTCCCAGAAGATGCTCATCCAGATTCCTAGTTGTAGTCCAATTGACTTCGACTACCACTACAGTATGAATCCAGCTTAAAACAGATACTTGGCCCTGCACTGACTTTGGTGACAACCACAAATCGAGTTAAAATTTTACCTAGTGGTGCAGTGACTTCAAATTTATGCTGTACAACCTTCAGTATGAATCCAGCTCACCTTGACTTTGACTACAGCTACTTAAGCTGAATAAACAACTGAGACACATGGAGAAATGTTTGTTTAACTTCATGATTTCTTTCAAGCGTTTTTAAATAGGGTTGGTGCACAACAATTTTCCAAACGTTTTTGGTCATACTCAAATACATACAGTACTCTGAAACGGAGTAGAAACTTTTTTCCATGAAAGTGATAGGCCTACATGTCTGTCTACACAAAATTACGCCACACAGTCTGCTACCCATTTAAAACAAACAGATGGGAATTCATCGATTGGAACTTTTATAAAATTCCCTAAACATGGCTAGACTTCTTACACGGTGGCTAAACCTCTTACATGGTGTGTCTACAAGGTCATATTTTTTGAGAAACTGGTTTTGATTTAAAAACCAGTTTTAGTGGCTGTAGATACTGGTTTCTGGTTTTGGACTAATCATCACAGCTTTACTTCATACACACCGGGCTAGACAGACACGATAAAAGTTATTTTCTCAAGTACTTGGTTAAGATGTTGCTTTATGTATAAAATAGCTGAAATGGCAATGTTATCTCATATTACTTCCTATTTTTAACTACCATTTCTTATTATTATTTACACTGTAGCTAACGCTAAAGGAGCTTTAGACTTGGCAAAGATGCAAGAACAAACCAAGCAAATGGAACAACAGACTAAAATCAAGGTGAGATATGGTGTAACAGTTTAATAAGCGAGTTGGGTAACTTTTATTTACAGTGCATGCTGGGAAGGAAAGAGTACCATAACAGAGACTGCATACACAAGACAGATATTCTGAATAATCACCTGCAATATCTGAGTTTAAAATTATGGTTCCCTAGATATCAATCACTGGTCAAAGAGAACTTCTTTTAGACAAAAAAGCTCCTTTGAAGTAAATCTGTTGATTAAATCTTGACCAAAAAGATTGGATGGTATGACAGTTACTGTAATTGTGGGAGACAAGAAAACAGTTGCTGCAAGCCTTTTGTATCCATGGGAAAATGTCTGTGGACTTGATCTGTGGTACTATACGGTACAGCAAAATCCAAATCCCAGCTCGTCTCTTCAAAGATATAGTACATGTGTGAAAAATGATAGTCAAATGAATGTTAATCTAGAGCTGTGCAGATAGCTTCTTGGGTTTAACACTAAGGAATCAACATACAGTACCTCAAGATTCTCTTATTTGTAACTTTACATAAATATTCCAACAATAATTCACTCAGTGACAGCCATGGATAACTAGTCTAAGATTTGATTTTAGTATTACTTGAGCCGTTTGTTCCTTACCTCATTGTCCTATTTCCTTTCCTTAATGCTTGTTTGATTAATTGTAATAGCTTAGCTTGTATTATTGTTTTGCATTGATGACTGATAACAAAAATAAAAAGGAAACAAAAAATTGCTCAAACACAATTCATTTTCATCAGTTTACAATAGTTGCAGGGTACTTTTGTATTCACTCAACTTTTGTTTTGCCAAGTGAGTAAATGGACGTAGTTCTACATTTGTGAGAGTTGAAGCGTATACTTTTACAGGTATGACCCATTCGGTACTTGTACAGGAGAGTTAAGTAGTGATTTTAAATAATTGTGTGATGTTGTACCATTATGAATTGATGTGACCAGACCACATCGAAGTATTTCAATCCTGAATATTGGCAGACAGGCTACCAATCTACAGTAATACCGATTTTGGAGAAATGACTGTACTGAACACAAAACCTGTGGCTAATGTGCACTTCTACAGAGTGTCAGTTTTTCATGAGGTAAATGTTTGTGTCTTACATTCAGGTATTTTATAAGAAAATAACACAACTTTGTACGAGAATATAGGCCCAAAAATTAAGGGGGTGTTATTGGTATTTGGGACCAATTTACTGAAACCTTTGCAGTGTGATAAGAACGAGGAATATGGGCCAATACAGATATTGTGTCTACCAATTCTGACTTTATACGTAAATGAAGCATAGTTTCAAGGTGAAATACTGTCTTTTCTTGATGGTAGGAATATGAGGGTGCCCTTGAACAAATGAAGCTGGACCAAGTCCGTTCACAGCAAGAAGAGAGACGGAAGACATTAAGCCATGAAACTCAGGAGCATCAAAAGAGGGCGCAGTATCAAGACCAACTTGCAAGGAGAAGATATGATGACCAACTAGCTCAGCAGGTTTGTAATTCTTAAAAAGTGCAATCTCTATATAAGCTCTATGATCAAAATGTCAGCGACATCACTGCTGAGCTTGAAGGGAACTAAAAAATTTTCATAAGCACAAAGCAGGAGTATCATGGTGTGGTGATCAGAGGCTCGCATCAAGGCCCACATTAGGGCCCCTGGAGTGAAACCCCAGGTGTGGCTAGGGGGACCAGCCACATGAAAGCTCAAGCAGTGTGAGGAAATTTGAAGACAGAAATTGTCATCAAGGGTGGCAATGGATGCTGCCCTTTTTGCCAAGAACAGTGAGAAAAAAAAACAAACGGTTTTTGTAGCCCTTAAAATCTCTCAGGCTCCATCATATTATAACCGATATTATATAACATCTTATTACTTCCTCTACATCTGATTGGAGGATTGGTGGTCACATGCCATGGGTTATTTTGCACTTTCACAGTGTTGTGTATTATCCATCGTCGTGGTCGTGTGTTATCCATCATGTGTTAATCTAGAATAACACACAGTGTTTGGCCTCATCTGCTCCTTGAATCAAAATTTGACCAAAATTTGCCCTATTTAGGAAGTTAGGTGTTATATAAAACAAATAATGAATGTTTTCCCTTCGTTAGATAGTATGAATAATTTTTTGAGTTGAAAGATCCGTTCTGTTCAATTTGGCTTCGCCTTGTTGAATAGATCATTCAATTTTTCAACTAAAGAAATAATTCATACTATCACACTCATATACATTCATTATTTGTATAATACTATATGCAGTTGATGATGTAATTATTGCAAAGCTCTGCATCAAAGCAGGTCCCCAGACCCAGGTTGCAAAATAGCTGCTTTTTTTGAAAATACCTTCTGACTTCCCTGGCCCTGTCCCACTGTTCCCCCATCATCAAATGTGGTATCAACTGCAGTGTGCAATTTAGGATTAAATTTTTTCATTTTAACATTTTCAGTCTTTGTTTCTACTCCTTTGTTTAAACAGAAAAGAGTGAATCAGGAAAATTTAATGAAGCAGGAAGAATCAGTTCAGAAGCAGGAAGCTATGAGGAGATGTAAGTTGTAAGATTTGTTCTCATCCTAAGTTTCTTATTCAAGGGGTGTCAATGTTTATAAACTCCTTAGAGCTTCTTTTTATCCCTCCTCAGTCTCTTTCCAACTGTGCCGCAGACATTGCATGCAAATCTTCAAGGTAACTGATGTCAATCTACAGCATTTGTGTGGATTATGTGTTAACTATGTATGATGTGTCAGCCCACATGCCCCATATACTCCATTGTACATGTACGTAATACATATGCTTAAGGAAAAAGTCACCCACCTGATTTCTGAAGCTGAACATGCCTCACCATTGATACAATACATAAGGTATTTTCTTCGGTTTCAAATCACTTTAGATTCTCATACTTTGCATATGTTCCATATGGAATAAATGATCTCTATTGCTTTAATGGAGGTCAAAGGTCATTTGGGGTCACTAATGAATATAATGTGAAAACTTTATAAACAAGATTTCAAGGAAGAAACCTGTTTGGATTTCATACTGTACTTGGAAAGTGGGTGCTCAACATTGAGTGATATTATCCATATTGTTTTGATGGTGGTCATATTGTCAGTAATTTTTGGTCACAAGAGGTCAATCTGTGAAAACCTTGTGAACATGATTGTGAAGCACAAAAAATGTTCGGATCTTTTACCTGACTTGAAATGCCCAAAATTAAAAGTGAGATTTGATTTATGACATGACAACATGATTTCAGTCTATTTGATCTATGCCAGTGGTAGTTTAAATTTTTATACCAATATTTAAGTACAGAAATTTCACAATAAAATTGTGTCCACCCCTAATCACATTAGTTATACGCAAGTGGCGATGCATCACAAATTCTTTTGGTGTTTGGTTTTCATCTCATTGATTAAATTGTAAATTGGTTTGAAAAATTGACTACTTTTTGTCAAAGTAAGTCAATATTGTTACAAATAATTGCTTTGCGTAGTAAAAGTTACAATTGATTTAGTTGTAAATTTGTTTGAAAATTGTCAACTTTTTGTCAAAGCAAGACAATATTGTTGCAAATAATTGTTTTCCTTCGTAAAAGTTACATCATTATGTACATGTAGCAGTTGGAAGATACCATTACAATGTATCAACTTTCATCTTCAGCAACTATTGAGTATGAAGCAGATCTGAAACACAAGAATGACATGAAGAGATTAGAAGCAGAGCTCTCTGGTAAAGCTAAAATTGAACGAGAAAACAAAGACATTCGTAATGAACAGATTCGAATCCAGGCCAGAGAACACAGGGAGACTGTGCTACAGTCAATTCAGTAAGTATAGTGTGGTTTATTGTTCAGTACAGGCAAGTTAGTTTAAAGGTAAAAGGTAGTCCCCTCAAAATTTGCTTTGAACATAATTATTACAATCAATACATAAACCAAGGAGAAATTCTCCTTGAATTTCACAATTCACTAACAAAAGTATCGTCACATGATCAAAATAGGCCATTCATGAACTAGAATGACTGGGCATACTAACTCTGATTGAGGTGAATGCATTTTCCCTTTAAGGGTCAGCAGTCTTGACCTAGACAGTAAATATTATCCCTACAAAGTTTATTCCTTGACAGCTCCCCTACCTCTCCAATTTAAAAGAAAATAATACCTGTCCAGTGTACCTTTCACCAAGACAAAGCTATGGTATCCTTTCCTGAGTTTTAATTGCACCTCTAACTGCACAAGTCATGATGAACCAATCAGTAAAACTATTGGTTGAAATAATGTCAAAAGTGCAGTAACCACTTGTTAATAGAGATGTGGGGATAGTTTTGAATATATTTAGGATAATGCAATAGCCACTTTAACTTAGCAAGCTAGCCAGACTATCAAAGACCCTATACGTCAAGTTGCTGGGGAATGAACATCAGTTATTTGGCAGTTTCTTTTTGTTTAGTGTTTTCGTAAGATGATTTGCAGACTTACAGCATAGATAGATGTGTAGAATTCACTCCCAGTACTGCTCTCAGGGTTATCATTCATTGCCCACATCAGATGGACATGAGTATATTTCAAGTCTTTTCCCATTTTGCAAAATGTCAGGATGAGGGGGTGGGGGGGGGGAGGGAGAACTGTTACTTTTTGCTACCACCAGATGGCTGTGCTGCAGCAGTGGATGCATGAAAATTACTCAAACTATCAAGTCTTCCATCACATTTAGCTCTTGTGAATTGTACCATTTCTTATGTAACACTTATAGGACAAATTTTGGGTAAACAGGGACCCATTTTACTTAATGTCAAGTTTGGTCTATGCTGCCATGGCACCTATAGGCACACAAAGAGCTTGTGTATGTGTTAAGCACACTATACCCCTGCATGTTTACAAGCACACATACACAGTGTATTGTATGTACACCAGTGGCACTAATCCTTAGATTGTGTGGCCATTTTGTGTATGTGTGTACATCTGCAACTTGGTTATTCCCTCAGCTGTGCTGCTTTTTTGAGCTGACATTAGAAATGTTGTGAAATGGGTCTATTAAGTATTAAATATGTTCAACATTTAGCTTCCTTCGTTGTCCTGGCATTATGTATTTTTTCTTTCTTTCAGAACCGCAGGAAGTATTCTTGGTGAAGGTTTCCGAGGCTTTATATCTGACTGGGACAAAGTCACTGCTGCAGTAAGTAAAGTCAAGCAAAAGCACATACATTTAGGACTGCAGTCTGCAACATTTTTTTTGTTGTAACCCTCTACATATCCTCACCACAGGTTCATGACCTTAGAGATCCTACCCTCCCCCCTCAAACATTAGTGCTTGGGATATTTTCTAAGCATATTTGGGAGTGAAGATGTGTTTTATTTTTCTCACTGCACAGTTTTGCTTAACAAAGTGAATTTAAAAATGGTGACACATTGATGTTGGATATTTAATCCATCAAAATACTTAGGTCGAGTTCCTCTTTCACACATCAGAAGTAAGAGGGGTGGATGGGGGTAGGGGATGGAACTACCAATAGTTTTGTTGTATTTCACATGTTTTTGGTGAGTTTTCAATATCTTTTTCAGATTCCTGTCTAAAATGTATGTATCCATTTCCACTTGATTGTATTTTAGGTAGCAGGACTTTCTTTACTGGCAGTTGGGGTATATTCAGCAAAGCAAGGAACTGGTGTCCTTGCAAGGTATGCAGAGGCTAGATTAGGAAAGCCATCATTAGTACGAGATACATCCAGGTTTACACCCCTGGAGGTGCTGAAACATCCTATCAAATTCTGTAAGAAGTGGATCACTCGCCCCTCTGATGCTCTTCAAGGAGTTATATTAAAGGTGAGAATGCTGTCATCATTGTTACCTGTAGTTATGAATACATGCCTTTTGTTATTGGTTAGAGTAGAACATTTGCCATAAGCTTTGACACAGTCCATTAATAAAAAATTAATTAATACAAAATCATGATAATAAACTTTCTGGAAACATTCTGTTCTTATAGACCACAATTGGAAACCTTATTTCATATTGAAAGATTGTTGCCATCATATTTGTAAGGCAGTAAATACTGCAGCCTACTACTATGGATAAATCGAAAATCCATAGCAATGAGCCCCAGGGCAAACGGTACTTTAGAGATGGTGTAGCTAAATGCACCTCTGCAGGAATACAAAAACATACCATACTTCAAATATGATAGGTGCTAAAACTTGGAATTGATATCAACTTTTGCTTCATCATTGCTGAGCCTTTTGCTAAAATCATGTGTAGTATCTGTTCTTGTCGGCCAGTCTAGAATAGAGCCACACATTACAGACTCAATGTCAAAGTGTAAAGGGCGGGTCACACTACAGCGATTTTGGATCAAATTATGGTCCGATTTTTTTGAGTTTTAGTTAGAATCTTCTCCATCTCTGGTCCTAGGGAACCAAAAATTTGCCACTCTATGTAAATATATGATTTACATCAGAGGACTAT
>WURT03005678.1:0-16744 GCA_009936505.3 Holothuria glaberrima
TAGGAAACGTTTTCACATTGTTTTATTCCCGTTATTTACGTCAAGAACACGTGTTGGAAACGTATGTGAAACACGTTCTTAATACGTAGCAAAAGTCCACAGAAAAACGTCCTGAGAACGTGTCCAAGAAACGTTTTCAAAACGGAACCAGTTACGTTTGTAGAACGAAAACGTTTTGGTGTTTGCTGGGCTAGCAGCTGCTCGACTTAACTTCCTCTGGGTTTGGCAACCCTAGGGAGTCAATTATGATACTTTCCATCACGTGCGACTTACAACAGGGAGAACACGTCACCCAGTATTTGTAAAACTGGTTTATGTCGAGTCGTCGAGGGAAATAGTAAAATGTGTTTGTACATCCTATATGCATTCGCCCGCTGAGTAGGGAAAACAAGCTTATGAGCCACAACTGGAAAAAAGGCCGACTTAAACCAAATGGTTGGAAACTGAACCGGGCTTTTGAAAGAGGTGCTATGCACGGTGTTGTTGTTCTTGTGAAAGTTTATAATTTCAGGAAAGTTGCAGTTAAATATCATAGGAATGTTGGAACATTCACATCTCACAAATAACATTATTATCGTGTATATTTACATGATGATCGTGAGCTTTCAGTTCATGGACGTATGCATTTAGTACATGAACGTATGCATTTAGCACATCGTCGGGAGCAGTCAGTACATGAACGTGTATTTTCAGTACATCGTATGTTTTTAGATGATCAACGTATGTCGGTGAGCCTGTTGGCTTTCATGCAGCGTGCAGAAAGGCACACTCAGTATGGCATGCGGGAAGCCCAATAATAACATGATGATCGCAAGTTTTTACATGTAGGCTACAACGTGTAGTTTTAGATGTACAACTTATATTTTTACATGAAAACGTTACTATTTACCTGGCCATGATATTTTTAACATAATGAACATATGCACATGATCGTGTAAATTTACATCAAAAACGTATAAAACTAGTACACCATCGTGTACTTTTGGTACATGAACGTGCTTTTTTTTGTAGATGATCATCATATGTCATGAGCCTTTTGGCGTGACATATTCAAGCCCTGGCTGACCGTCTCACGTTTTATAACACCTGGGAGGTCAGCCAGGACTACGCTTTGCATAGACTTTCGCCTCCGACCTGCACCAATGTATGAGAGAAATGGTTAAGGTGCAGAATGGTGCTATTTTTGAGAAAGCCTTGAACTGGTCACATGTTTAAAAATTTTCACTTTTGCGCCTTTTTCAATTTTTTTTAGCAACGTGTAAAGAAGGGGTGCTGTCTGAAGCCCTTCCAAATCTCTTGCGAAATTTTTGATTTGTAAGTTTGTTTCAATGTAAAATGATGCTATCTTGGGCAAAGCTTGGAAATGATTTTCTTTCTTTAGAAAATCTTATAATTATAAACTGCTGTGGCGAGTGCACACGAAGCTACCGTTCCTGATCTCAAGCGTCTCCGGTGGCATCTTGGACATGGCACATGCCCCCGTTATGAATGCACAAAGTGGGAGACTCTGCTCCATTTGTTCTGGCAGTGTGACTTTTTGGCCCTCCTCCGGGAGTGGTTCCAAGCCATGACTGACCGTCTCCCGTTTGACAACACCTGGGCGGTCAGTCAGAACTACGCTTTGTATGGCCTTTCGCCCCCGACCTGCACCGCAAATGTTTGCGGTATACTTCCCTTTACTTCGGCCTCCATAAAGCTGGCCTTATGGAGAGACCGATGGAATGTTGTAGTACGGGTTTGGGGAGGCCAGCGGATGCCGTCCTAGCGTCTGTGAGGGCGGAGGTTAGACTGAGCGTTGAGATAGACTTCGGACGTCTGCCCAGGGCGGCATTTGCTAGTTGGTGGGGTAGACTTGTCTCGTTACAGGCAGGTCAGGTGAGGGTTGGATAAGTAAATATTTTTAGTACCTTCCAGTTTTTTAGTTTAATGAAAATAGTTCAGGTTTAGGGTGGTTGGGAGGGGTTAGCCTGTAAGGTTTGTACACAGCCACTACATGGAAGACTTCTGTTTGCTAGTTCAATGTGAATTAGTTTCGCCTGTGTATTCAAATCTGGTCCTGGTTTTTGTTTTGTACTTTGTGTTCCGGTCGTGTCCGTTTTGCCAGCAAGTAAAACGCACGATGTAGTACACTCAATATATCCTTTGCAGACAGCACATAGGCTTGCAAGACTGGCCTACATGACCTATTATTAGTTACTGACTAACTTGGTCCCGATTGTTCTGTACATCCTGTCCATGTTCTCAGTACCGTGTCGAATGAAACGTTTTCTGGGGTAGCTATGGCCATTGAAACCAGAATCCATAGCTCTTGACTGCCAGATCGGTTGAATTTGAAAACGAAATTTGTCAAAATTCGTAAGGTGCTTCGTTTGTTTTGGGTTTTCTTTCCAACGTCTGAAGGCCCCCTACCCTCCACCTCCCCGCTTCATAACAGTAAAAGCGTTGATATGTTCATTTGAATGCAATTCATGACATGCCTAGCCAAAAAAAATATTTTTAACAGTAAAATTAGACCGATTCTGTCGGTAACGAAGAGCAAAAAGGGACCTCAATTTCGGAGTCTGCCCGCCATTTTGAATTTATGCAATTAGGTGGCATTCCTGAGGAGTCGTTCAGGTCCACATTTGTGTAATCGGTCCACTAGGTTGTTGTTTATTTTCAATTAAGTACATTCGTGGTGCTGAAAGTGAATAGTCCTGGAGGGAATGAAGCTAGAACGGGGACTGAGACGGTGGCCATTTTTGAATTATGTTAATTAGGTAACTTCCTGGCTGAAAGATGTGTCCGATATTGGATATGTCATCAAAACAACTTAATAATCAATATTCAACAATAAAACAAACTGTTGCCATTTGTTTGACTCAACGCACAAATTTCATCTAAATTTGGTAAACGAAAATCGCAAAGTAAAATGATATAAAAGAAGTTTAAAGACACTGCGGAATCCCCAGACTTATTACGACCTCTCCGGATAGTGTTCTAAATCACAGGTCGTTACACTTTGTGACGTCAAAAATGGGCATGTTCAAACTTCCGCCAAAATGACGTAAGGAAATCTGATTGGTCTAATAGTTATAGCCGGCACGCACAATGTGTGTGTAGTTTGATACACTACTATGTACGAAAGCATGTGTATTGCACGCTCTTTACGTTAGTGCAGTGATCGTTTGCAAATATTTGGTTACATACAACGGAAAAACTCTCACATATTAATATCACAAATCTTTCGCAAAGTAAGTAAATTTTCGAGCTTAATCATTGATGCCCTTTTACTTGAATTTTCATCCGTTTCCATTTCTTTCTCTAGAGGCATGCACTAGGTTTTCTCTGTACTCAAACTAAATGGTAGTGGCATGACTGTAGCTGCCAAAAGTTTTAGAATTTAATTTCTTACAATCTAGAGTTTGGAAGTACCAAACGTTTATGACCTCGCGGCCCCCTCCATGGATTTGATAAGGAAAGCTTAATCCCGTACGGTGTACGCCTCCCTCTTTAACCGCTCTGGTAAAAAATATCCTTTTTGTCCACTGTAAAGAATGAGTCTGTATGTGATCTGCCATTCGCGGCCAAGAATGCGCCTAGAATGAGTCTCGGTACTAGATGTCCAACACGATGAGGTGTAAAAAGATCAATGTATTTGATCATCCCTTCAGACTGGCGGGAGCTATTTATCACTCCTGCTTCAGGGGGCACACCATCATTAGCCCAAACAGCCCACTCGAGAAAAGTAGTACGAAAGTATACCGACAATTTTAGGTCCTCTTTATTTGTGAATTACTCATGTTAAGATAATCCCTTGATGCTGATTCTTCCTGAATATGAAAGAGGGCATGTTAATGTGTGGGTGGTGCAAAATTTGGATTGATTGAAAGTGATTCAGACCGTTTTTAAAATTGTTAGAAGAAAGTGGTGATTTCCGTCACCTTGCGGATTAATATGGGTGGGTGTATGCCCTCTAAACTTCATCCCCTTGTAGCTCAAAATCTAAACGGTCATGCTATAGTAAATTTGTTGTGCCATGATAGACCAACTCCTCAGCTTTCATTTGAGGGGTGGCTTGTGTGGACGGTGAACCTTGACAAGGTTGTAGGCAGGGCTGTAGGACTCGAGTCCGGACTCGAGGTCGAGTCCGGACTAAAGTCCGCTTTTTTGGACTCGACTTGAACTTGGACTTGGGCTTTCTGGACTTGGACTCGGACTCGGACTTGGGCTCTCTGGACTCGGACTTTCTCTTGGACTTGAAGTCAAGTCCATCAAGTCCAGCCTTTTTCTTCATCACATATTTTTTATTTCATAATTCCCCCAAATGCAACAGCACTCACCATGTATTAGGGCCTTATTTTCTTTGATATAGCCAGCAGTAGGCCCACTGTAATTATGACAGTAGGCCTTCTGTACTGTAGCTATGAGAGTAAGACTCCTGCCTGATACTTGTACCATGAAAAGATCGTAGTTTTAGGAAGATTTCTCAGTTCTTAATCAGCATCTTCATAACCAATTTAATTTGATCTGTGATACAGTAGTGAAGGGAAGGAAGCAATTGCACGCATATGTGCATGCAACACTATAATAATGCTTTGGTCGCTCAAAAATGGATTAATGCTGACCTTTTTATGTGTGTATGTGTGTCCGTCTGTGTGTGTGAAAATGCGGCGGGAGGCTTGAGGTTGGTGGTAACTAAAACATTTAATCTGATTTTTGGTGGGGATGACCAACACCTTAGATTAGATGGATTGGCAAATTCATGATTTCACAGGAAAATTAAATTTAAAACAAAGAAATAGAACAAATGCAGAATATATGTTTCTCATGTGTATGTTTATGAACAGGAAGTGCAGTACGATGAGATGAAATCATTTTGTAGGTTAGATGAGGCTTTGACAAAGGGACCCTGGAGTTATAGTCCCTGTGACTCAGTGGCGTAGCTATGGGGAGGGGTTAGGGGCGCGATCCCCCACAAGATTGTAGCGCCCCAACGCCCTCCCCCAATAGCAATCTGGGCCGAATACTGCACTCGACCTGGCTACTCAGCTTGATAATGATAGACTCTGGCCGTGGAAAATTTCTATTCCAATCGATCCATCGAAATCCATCGGGATCACTCCACTCTAAATTATTTTGAATAAATTTGGATAGGTTGTGACAAACTTAATATGTTTCAGGATAAAATAAAATCAAGCTTCAATTTTTTCCCACAAATATTGCACATGGCTGCTATCAAGCCTGGCAAGTTCCATTTCTGGCGATCGGGGATGTATATTGAAATCTCAAATGTTCTTTGTACGCCCTGCGCCAACCTATGGTGGCGCGCCGCTTAGATATTAAGCGGGCGCCCTCCACAAAAATCCCTAGCCCCAGAAACCCCCTCTCCCCCAAAACAAAAAATCCCAGCTATGCCACTGCTGTGACTAATTTGTGCTACTGTAAATTCGTTGTGGCATAGGTTCAAACCACTATGTGGATGTAGCCGTGATCATTTCCGGTGTCAGTCGTTGACATACTGTAACTCAGTTCGTGCAGATTTAGCATTGGTGTGGAGAATTTGATCAATGAGAGCTAATGATAATGAAAATGGTAGTAGAGAGTACATTTTGATCAGCTTCTCCCTATAATTTCCTTCAGCTTAGCATCAGGTTTCTCTAATTAGTTTGTTTGGTCAGTTTTTAGTAGCATATTGATCTTAGTGCATTAAGTCTTCAAAGCTGAATACTAGAAAATACTGGATTTAACTTGTTTTACAATTTTGGACTTGGACTCGAGAACACTGGACTCGGACTTGGACTTGGACTCGAGTCCCTCGGACTTGGACTTGGACTTGGACTTGAACCTATGGACTTGGACTCGAGCTTGTTGGACTCGACTACAACCCTGGTTGTAGGGGGCATTTAACCGAGACAAAATTGTGTGCAAGTTAATGGAGAAGCTAATTGTGGTGTGCTCCCTTCAGTGTCTTCCTTCCTCCATCACCAGCAACATAAGCAACATCTTCCCACTGCGCTATTGTTTAAAGAATTCAAAATGGTCTGTCTGCCGAGTAGCGTGACACGAAAAAAAAGTAATGAGTGTGTGAATTAATCACCATACCCAAGTGCACACTGTTATAACGAAGAAGCCACTTCTTTGATTGATAAAATTGAAGTATACATTGATAGAGTTCTCTTGATGGAATAACAGGGCCGTCGGAAGCGGGGGGGGGGGGGGGGGGGGGGCTGCAGCCCCCAATAATTTTGCCATGCATAACTTTTATTTAATGCAATGAAAACGTCCAAAAAGGTAAAAGACAAAGAACTAGAAGTAATGAATATCATTCTAAAAAATATATCACCTACCATTCAATCTATCCTTGGACCGGCGAAAAACAAAACAGAGAAAATCAATTCGATGGATCAGGCAACCATGGGACTTGACAGTAGAAATGTGCGCTTCCCATAGTCCTACTTCATGCGTGCAAAGTGATACGGTCAGGCTAGCCCAAGCAGTAGCTTAGAGCTAAGCCTGAGTTAGGGGCCAGGATTCTGGCTTGTCATAAAATCCATGTTGAAATCTCAAATGTAGATATTAGAAAAGCTGTGCACGTGGCTTTAATGTATAGCGGCGGAGGGGCTGAGCCCCCTTCGATAATCTCCTGAGTCAGCAGCTATAGTCAACTGCTTCTACACCAGTGCCCCGGGACATGTCTGAGACGTCTCCCAAAGGCCCTATATAAAAGGGTTCCTAAACTCTGCACGGCTATATAAGATGGGATAGGGACTAAATCTGTTATCATATTTTACGCACAGAAACTACTATACATCTATCTCATATTATATAATCGTCTATGAAAGTGTTTGAAAATAGCGACTCACACAATGTCGTACGAAGTACTAAATTTAACTTTCTGCATCATTTTTTGGAAATCTAAACGGTCAATGTATGATGAAGAACCGAGATGTTTCGGTGCTTTATCTTAAGTTACTGATTATTCATATGATAATAATAGTTCCACAGTATAAAACTAACTGACTAATTCCTCTGCCATGTAAAACACATATTCGATTACGCTGAGGAAACCTATATTGTTCGAAATAACAATCAGTGGGGAATTTCGTTATCAATGTGATCTGAAGGTCTCCCAAAAATGTAGGAGATATTTCGTCTCCTAAATTTAGTAGATGGTCTAAGCCCTGGGACAGTTCTTAAATGGCTGCACGCCGGCCACATCCGGCCACATCCGGCCCGCGAAGCAATCAATGCGGCTCACGAAGATGTTGTGGTGTTAAACAAAAATATGAGGTAGGAAAAAGCAATTGCGCCAATAATAGGCACGTATCTTTTCAAGAAATATTTTGATGCAGAAGAATCACTTTTGTTACTTAAAATGAAGTAAAATATAACTAAAATGTGTTGAAAACGTCGTTATTTCTGCACGCTTCGCGCGCACCTGCTTCTTATGTAATAAATTAAAGGCCAGCTTCGTTTTAGTTACGGTAAATGTAACAAAACTTGGAAAATTCGGGTGTGAGAGTTGGGAATTTGAACGGCCGCACTCTATCATTTTCTAGTATAGGCCTGTACCAATTTGCAGATTCCTGTAAGGGAAAAATCCGATTTTCTGGCCAGTCAAATAAAAATTCCTACCACCGAAATCTGAAAAGCGCGACGGTGTTTCCCTTTTTTATGTTGAGTCATTTTGCCTAACACGAACCCCACTGGTTAATATGAGTAGTCGGGCATAGGTGAAGGAGACCTACAGTTTATCTGACACGGTGAAAACAGTAATGCTTTCGATTAATTACTTTCGGATGAGAAGAAATTGACGAATAGGCAAATTGGAAAAGCAAAGCAGTCGAGAGCACTTAAGAATTAGCGGTAACCTGCATATCTTTTCAAATGATCGGTCTTTACACTTCTTGTACTAAACATCGTCCCAAACTACCAAACTTTTCGCGTGTGTTCCATTTAAGTTCAGTTAAGAAAGTTAAAACGAGTCCACTATTGTATCCACAATCCCACTGAGCAGCCTAATCAAAACGATGAGTGTTTTGTCCGACAGAGGTTGGCCAGATCAGCAAGGGTTTGGTAAGGAAAAGTTATAGCCAGACCCAGCTGCATGGGCTTACAAATTCTGAGGGACGTATTCTTCTTGGTAGAAGGAAAATGGGCCTATAAGTTACCTTTTATTTGCCTCTCTTATTTGAAGTGTTTTTCTAAGTTATAAGATCTCGAGTCGAATTTAACGAATATTTAGTTACATCCTACAAGGCTCGGTGATAATCTGGAAGGTTATATATTAACAACTTTATAATTGGAACGCTATACGTACCAACCGATAGTGACGCTCCGGTCAGCAACGTTAACTGTCATGATAAAGTTTCCCGTTCCCCCACCCCTACACATCTTTTCAAGATACGCTTATTATCAACTTTGCATGGTCCAGTGTTTTCGTTATTGCCAAAAATATTGGTCATATTGTGATACTTGCGATCATCTGTTCAGTGAGCTCCAAATGGAATTTAGAGATAATTATAGGTGTCAGCCAAGCAATGTTTCGTTAATAGATGAGAGCTTATAGGCTTCGCCCCCTTTGTTCCACAGGAGTGTTGGCCAGGACCCCAATAGAGGTCCTTCAAAGGGTCCCCACACAACGTTGTTAAGTGGGGCTTCGCGTTCCCGTGGCGTCGAGTAGACATTTCAATGGGATTTCATGGGACTCCGCCTCTTGGACAAACTTACGGGCTTACGGACTTATGTTTATCAGTTTGTGGCCAGCGAGATTTTCATGATGAAAAATGTGGCCGCAAACGGAAATCGATAAGAACCCCTGGTCTAAGCTGTAATTAAATTGCATTGTCTCCTTACCCAAAGGGTTTATCTAATGAGTTGGGGAAATGGGTTCAAGTTATCACCCTAACTTGGGAGGTCAATTTAGAAATTTTAGTCAGTTTTCTACAAAATTAGGATGAAATCTGAATCAAATTTTGGGCAAATTTATTAAAATGTCAGACAAAAATATACCAACTTTTTAACTTCTTAGAACCATGTCCTGCAATTTGTGAGGCAGTTTTTTCAAAAATTTCCTCCATACGTTACACGCCAACCCATAGTGGTGCGAAGCGTACCTACATTATACCCATCTTTTCAACATGCACAAATCAGCCCCCAAACGAAAACACCTTCCGACGGCACTGAATAGTATATCGAAACTCCCTAGCCGGATTGTAATAAACTGTAGCAGGCCAATAATATCACATTTTTAAAGCATGGAATGAAATAAAATATTTTGAAGGGAGTAATTGAAGCCATTTTCTCTTTTTAAAACATGAAATATTGCGAGAGGTTGCGAAGATTCCTTACGACCCCCACCGGGGCTCTGCCTCTGCGTCCCAATTGTCCGGTTGTGAATTGTCCGGAGGGTATTGTCCGGGTGGGAATTGTCCGGGTGAGAGTTGTCCGGGAGTTACCCAACCACTTTATGGTATTGTGAAACTTCACCTCTAACCTTTGACATTTGTTTGATCTTTGATTTCTATGCTTAGCAACTTCAAAGGACTATTTAAATATGTCTCTCCATTCTGTTCGTATCATGTGGCCTTATGACCTTTTCTTACAAACTAAGAAGCTAGAAATGGTTACAACCATTTTTTATTTGATATTCGTCCTGCCCCCTTTTAACATAATGACTTGAATTATTTGCGCTCAGGTACCTACTCACTAAAATGGGAGAGCATAAATTGGACACCTCACCGTGGACACCTTCTGGAACCGCTTAATATTCATGAATCTGACGTCACCACAAAAGAGCCCTAAATGTAGGAAACCGCGCGGGAAATACGACACGCAGCAGTCTGTGAGCGAACAGGTTGGGAATAACGTGACAAATATTGTATGCTGTCATATTGCCGTGTTGATAGTTCGGTTACGATATCGTTGCCCGTGTATGTGTGAATCGGGGAGCTGCGAACCAAGTATGTATTGATCATTTTAATTATTCAGTTGCCTCCATAATAGTTTGGTATGATAACTATGATTGAGAGAATATGACTTGTACATTATTTCGCCTGCAAAAGATTACGTACTTTATCTGACTGAGATAAACCCTCTCCACCCATGTGAATCCTTTCTCATTACCACCCCAAACCACCGCGCTGTACTATGAAATGACCAGGGGCCTTTGGTCTGAGTAGAAAAAGCGATCCTGCTTTAATTGCTTTGGTTTGTTTAGTGCAGATTTGATGCAGCTGTTTATAAATTAAAGGTGCTTTGTTTTAAAGTAGACAACTCCCGACCCAGAAGAAAATTCCAGTCCAACAGGTATTTGGTGTCTGGTTTTAACAGGTACCTGACAAAACCAGTTAAAACCAGGAGAAAATTCCAGTAAAGAAACAGGTATTTGGTACGTGTCGGGTCTTAACAGGTACCTGACAACCTGTTAAAACAGTTGAAAATTTCTGTCAGGAAACAGATATTTGGTGTCGGGTTTTCACAGGTTCTGAAAAAAAAAACAGTTTAAACCAGTTAAAAGCAGTTTCATCCCGGCACACCAATTACTCGTAGACAGGAATTTACAGCTGGGGAGGCTTCCGGGGTCGCCTCCCCTGGCTCCGAGTACCAGGGGCCCTTATTAAATAAAGGGGGATATTACATCACCCCAAACATATTTAGGAATATGATCATATCCCTAAATACAATTGGTGAGTGCACTTTATTTGACATTAATGCAAACAGTAGCTTCAATCTGGTTGGTCAATGTTGACTTGAAGAGTCATTTGTTCTTAATAACTCACACATAGTAGTATATTGGTATGGCCTTGAGCAATTTAAACTCAGTGCAAGTGCAAGCTACTGTAACTTTATTTAGGAGATGACATAGAACAAGAGCGTAGGTAAGGAACACAGGGTCTGAAGCCCTCCCCCAAAAATTGTACCTTAGAAAATAACAATGAACATTGCATAAATGCATTTAAGTTTATCTCACCCCTCATACATGTATATATATATAATATATATATATATATATATATATATATATACATATATTATTTTTCGCCTCTGGAAGCCCTCTCGCCCCTTCAGCCCTTCAGCACATTTCCTGGTGTTATGGTGTAACTTTAACGTTGAAAAAACTTTAAATTTGCATAGTATGCATCTCATTTGTATCATAATTAGTTACAAAGAGGTTCTGGAATTCGATTCCTTTTGTAAATATAGCTTGGGTAGTTAGAGACGTCATGCCATGTACAACGTGTCCAGCACAATCTGGATAGTGCTCGTGCTGGCCGGACGCCTCTAGCAATCCAGACTGTTACGCTGGTTGGTCCCGACACAGTCGTTAACTGTATCTTCGGCCGAAATAAGAATGTGATCCACGATTTGGACTTGTTTATTCTTAAAGAAGAACGTTTATACGCCCAACTAACCCCAGTCCCCCTCTCTCTGTGTGGGCCCGCCCAGATCGAGTTCACGTTCCGAACTGTTACGCTCCTAAACCCTACCACAGCAAGCTTGCACTAGACACGGCAGGTGATTTTTGCTTAAATTGGAGAAGGGTAATACAAGTAACTTAGTATGGAAAATGTTTTCTGTCTAGGGCAGTGTCTCACAATGGGGGTCTTACCACCTCGGGGTGTTTGCGCAACTCAGGGGAGTTGCTAGGGGAAGGGGCGCTTTGCAAATAATGAGAAACTCAATTTAAACTGGACCTTACAAGATTCCAAAAAGGTCTCTCTAGCTGAGCTCTCATACTGATTTGCAAGGAAATAAATGACGTCAACAAGTCGAAGCTGCATGGGTCTTACATTTCCTCCCCGGGTACTCCGTAAAGCATGTGAACTATCTTTTCGTAGATGCTACGAAATCGCTTACAACAGTGTTTAATTTCAACATTTTCCCTGCTAGGACCCTCATATTCCCATCAGTTGTAGTGAAAGTGGCAATGGAAGGAATTATGGCTAAAAGTTGTCCCCCCACTTTCTTGTAAGTCTTTTAGCAATTTTGCTATATCTATCAGCAGGAGGGAGGTCTAATACCACCCATTAGCGGCTCGCCATAGGGGCACGGGGTGCACTCCCCCCCCCAAAGTTTGCAAAGCATGGTCTTCAAAATCTTCCAAAAAAAACAAACCAAAAGACAAAATAAAATGTAATTCGACATGGTTTAAATAAAAAGTATTTCTAAATTTAGACGAAATCATCCTATCTCTCAAATATGACATATTATTTATGAAGTTGTGTACATACTTATGCAAAATTCTCCATAATTTTCAAGTGTGCATTTTGTCATTATTTCAAGATTCGAGCTAAGTTTACTGGGTCATTCGACCACTAGTTATGTAAAGTAATATTATTTGAGTCGTCATGATTTCAGTTTTTTCAGGTTCGTATTTATATAGCTTCTCTAACGTAGGATTTCAGTTTGTGATAAAGAAAAGTGATAAAATGTCACACTGTCTAAACAGGGCAGCCATCGTCAGTTGGCACGTAGAGTGCTAAGAAATTCCTTTTGCTAAAATGTCTCTAAGACCATTGCCGGAACGTAAGTTGTAAGTTGGTCCATGACATTTGTTTTCAAATTTTCTACGTTTCCAAAAAGGTAAATATGGAAACGTTTATTTGGTAAAATCACTGACGCCTTAACCACCGATGATCGCGAAAGTCGCTCATTAGTCCTCTAAAGCCGTACATGCCAGGCGTGTGCGAGGATTAATTTAAAATGCGAGAATTTTTGAATTCGAACATGATCAAACATGACTTGGTTGAAAGTTCTGAAGTTACGACCAGTCAGCGTTCAATTTAATACAGTAGAAGCAGTACACAGAATAACTAGCTGAATAGAAGGAGCAAAAGTCGTGTTTTACCAGGAAGGGCTGGGAACCTCCGGCCTGCGAGACCACTTGGTCCGGCCCGCGAGGCAATTCGTGAATGTTATTTATGTTACACTTGAAATTCAATTCATTATAATTTTATCTACCGTACCATTTCCCGGTACAGGCTAATTGCCGCTTCTGGTACTACAGCTCACCGGTTGCACAATCATGACATGCAGTGTAAGCATGTCTTTACTCATATACCAAACTCATGGAAAACAATGCGAGACTAATTTCGTTCGCACCGTATCAGTTTCGGTGGATTGCATGTGTAAGACCCTCCCTTGAGTGGGTTTAAAATTAAAGAACTGAATAACTTTTCAGTGCGATGATTAAAACAATAAAGTGATTGCAAAACAATATTTTTCCCCGCGCTCCGCTCGCTTTTTCCTAGTTGCTTGTTTGTTCTTATGACTGCCAAATGGCCCATTATAAGCAAAACGTTCTCCACTTTTGTTTTAAAGTATCCCGTATCAGCTGATTTAAAATGAACACACCAAACAGTCAGTTAAAGCTGTAGTGAGACGTCTGACTAGTGGCCAATGTGTATAGGGGATGACCTGTCGTTCTGAGTTAGGGGAATTCCCTTTCCCCTTTGAAAAATTATGTTTCGGAACAGTTCTGAAATCCAAACAAGTGGTATCATTTCTTCGTTTTCAAGTGTCAACATGCTTGAACATTTCGTTATTTAAATAAAACAATACAGAAAACCAATACTTTATGGCTTCTTGGCAAAGCTGAAACCTTTTGTGACACAATGAAAGAAACAAAGTATTTAAAGGTGGAGCTCTTTTTATACAAATGGATCAAGCCTCTTTGCCTGTTTCCCCTGTCTTTTGCTCCGCCCTCATGGAGTAGCGATTGGCTGATCGCCTGGTATGGTTGAAATTATTTTTAAAGATAGATCATGACTGACTGGCTGAGATAGTTTTGAAGAGCTTTTGAAAACTATAAGGAGCATCTCTGTAATACATAATAATAACCACACTCCTGCTGTACTATCCAGAGCTGATCATTGATATTGCCGGGTGGGGGGGGGGGTCGTCCGTACCTCCCTGCGTACGGACTTGACTGTCACCCCAAACAAAATTTCTTAGAGCCGCCCCGATACCACCTCCCTGCACCTATACTCTCTCTCCCTCCCATTCCCCATTGCTGGAATCTAAGAATTAGTAAAATTACGATAGCTGTAAAGTGTTCGTCGTCATACTCTGCAGCAGGGGTTTCCATCCTTTTTCTACTGGAGTACCATTTTACATTTTTGTGGTGCCACCAATAACGCATACTAATATTCAACTATATAATAGTGTCATAGGCGAAGGAAGCTGCTTAAGACTGGGGGGGGGGGGCTTTACTTTCTTTCGGACCGCCATCCTGAGGGAGAGGTCTAAGGGGAATTGGAAAATGTTTGGATATATGAGGGTCTTTTGATGCAATTTGGTGCATCATTTTGGCCAAATTTTAAGGTAAATTACTACACATTTTTGACAGTTCTTACAGAAGAGACAAATAAGGGGGTTTCATCCTTGCAAAGTGGCGGGGGAGGGTGGCTGGCTAAAGCATTTTCCGCTCCCAAAAATTTCGCTGGGGCTGTCGCCCCAGCCCCCCGCTTCCTACGCCCTTGAATAGTGTTTATTGCGTTAATACAGATATCAAATAGTTGCCAGTGTACAGCCGCTTGAGGGATGCACGAGGGAGAATAAAAATACAATAAAAAAAAGTCGAACACGATGTGTACTACGTTACGTACCATAGAGAAAGTCCAAATGTACCTCTGGTGGTATGTGTACCACAGGTTGGGAACACCAGCTCTTTAGTATCGTTTGAATGTCAGGCAGAGGTGGACTCGAGTCCGGCTCGAGTCGCACTCAGTTTTCTTGACTTGAGACTTGACTTGAAGAAAATGACTTGCGACTTCACTTAATTTGAAGACAAATCACTTGCGACTTGACTTGAAGATATTTGACTTGGCGAAATTAAATGAAAATGTTATTACTGAGAGTAGCATGAATTTTTCACCACAAAATTAAGTAGCAACAGATTGCAAAATTTTCCCTCATATATTCGAGTTTGCATTGTGCCGCGAATGGGACGGATACTGAATAGACACTCAGGGGTCCAAAAAAGACAGCTGTAATATAGCACTTTATTGAACCAACCATTCAGACCTAAAGTGTACCTTACAAAGCTCGCCACTTATTCCAAACACACGTTGCGTTTATAGTTAGTGTATACTAGTGCTTCCCAGTCTTTTGTCGGTTTATCGCCCTTTGCACCAGGAAGTTGCCCCTGTTTGCACAACTGGTATTGAGAAAAGTCCCTCCCCTCATGCCTACATATATAAATGGAAATAAAAGAACCCCCCATGTCCATGGAACATGAAAAAAAAAAACAATGAAACGCTGTAAAATGCAACTTCCTGACGATTACATCAAGAGTAATAGTTGTTGACTTCATTTTATCTTCACTTTATGAACACTTATTCGAGAGCACAGTGGAAAATTTTTGGTATCTTACAAAATTTCTGCTTGTAGAAAGAATATTAATTTCCAAGGGGGCACTGCTGCGCTTAGCATCCCCCCTTCATCAATAGCACAATAGATCCTTCATCAAAAAAAAAAAAAAAAAAAAAAAAAAATCCGTACTGTGTGTGGACGTATGGTCCACCATAACCATACCCGTACTCCTTGCGCAACGGGAGCGAATCATGACATCCTTAAAGCTGCTTTCTCAGAACGTTTCTGAAATCTTTCAATAATATCAATAAAACAGTTTTACCTGTCATAAATCTTTTAGAGCAATAGGTAGCACGCATACTTTCACTTTTTTCCTACCATTTTTAAGCATACATTCAGTTTGATGGTTGACTTTCACACAGGTTCAGAGAAAACCTATTACCAAATGGAAAAAAAGCTTATGCAGGGTGCCCATAAAGCTCAAAAATGTTGAGTGGCATTGTGTTTGAGGAATATTGTCCTTACTTTTAAAACGATTCCATTTCCATAAGAACTACGGTTTTTCTCATTTAACATATTGTTAGCTACTAAGAGTAAGTGCGTTAAGCTGATATGATCCATTGATTGTCCTGATATGGACAAAATAAATTTTGTTAATCCCCCCTCCATGTCAACCTGTGACTTCTTTGAATTTTTCTAAGGTCTCCAACCCGACCTCCGTATGAAGACTGTATCTATTTATATAAGCATAATTTACAGACCTCCGTATTCGTCTGAATTTCACCCTATTTCCACCAGTGTTTTCTTCGATCAGTTCGAGCAATATGTGTCGATTAGGATCGCAGAATTTAATTCTGCTGGCGACTTCAACATCCACTGGGATGTAAAAACGGATCCCGACGATCAAATTTGCGGATGTTTTGAACAGCTTTAGTCTGGTTCAACATGTGGAATTTCCGACGCATCAGGATGTTCACACTATTGATTTCATCATATCAAAACTTTGTGCTAACAGTGCCATTAAAAGCCTGGAGCCAGGTACCATGATATCGGACCATGCGTTTGTGGCCTGCAAACTAACCATAAAACGACCAAACATTGCGGTCAAATCGGTTACTTATCGCAAATTCCGAGATATCGACGATGCTGATTTCCGTAAAGATCTGTTGGATTGGGCTGACAGTATGAATGCTATAATTGATAACTTACAAGAATTGGTGGCGTCCTATAATTCACAACTTGTTAACATAATCGACAAGCATGCTCATGAAAAGCACAAAACGATCGTTGAACGTGCGAAAGTACCATGGTTCTCGGACATTCTTCGTGAACACAAGCGAAAGTACCGTCAGTGCGAGCGTCCATGGCGCAGCAAACGCACCGCTGAGAGCCTTCAACAGCTGCGACGGGCACGCAATTACTATCACCATCTTGTGAGAAAGGCTAA
>WURT03005689.1:0-11012 GCA_009936505.3 Holothuria glaberrima
CAAACTTTAATGCCCCGCCAATGTGGGACCTCTACAGAAAATGTCAGACAGATTTAGCAACAATTGCAGAAGAAGTAGGCTTTTAAAAAGTGAGACAGACATTTGCCCTCTACAGTATAACAGAAGCTCTACCCACACTTGGTGGGTTGAGCTAATAATTTGAATGTCCTGTGTCCGTAGCTAGGGAGGTTGATGGGAAAGCAGAATAATTCCAAGTTTCCAGTAACATTTTCAAATAAACAATTGCCAGTGGTGTAGTGTTCCCCCTGGGGCAATCTTGTCCCCCTGACGGAGACTTGCCAAGCTGACCCACCCTCAAAATGAAATGCGAAATATAGCATAGTTGTTTAAAATCACTGCTTTCCTTGTAAATGTCGCTTCCGTAAAATGTAAACCTGCCCACTCTTGCCACCCCTTAATGTCAGCAGTGTTGTGACGAGTCATGACTGAGTCACTGATTTTCAAAAGAGAAAGACTCGAGCAATTGTATCATAATTTTCCTCATAGAAATAATAACATGACTAGAGTCAGAGACTCGGCTCGAGTCAAATTGAAAGTAGCAAATGACTCGACTCGACTGCAAAATTGGGTGACTCGTTTCAACTCTGAATGTCAGCCATGACTCCTTCACGTTGGATCTAGACCTGCTACTGAAACTTACTTTCTGGAATATGGCTTGAAATGCTCAAGATAATATTTCTCCTGGCTGATATGAAAACACTTTTCAAGGCGACTTGCTGTAACAAAGTCGATAACCTCTTCCAGTTTCTCTGGTTGCTCTTCTGCTGGTTCTTCAGCGGAACGATTTCCTCCAATCATCTCGTCGTTTACTTCAGAACTTTCCATCTTGTACTGCAGGTTTAAAAAAGTTATCAGAAGTGTTAAGCCATTTTTCAGTGCTTGCATAATTTTGATCCTTCTTGAATGAGGACAACGAAGCCCTAGCTACAGCACGCAAAAAAAAAAAAAAAAAAAATGGCCGCATTTTTGGGCTCGTATTGAAGAATTATTATGTACTGATAAGAGAAACTTTGAATACCCATGGAGAGCAAAAGTGGATCAACTGTCGGGTTGGATGCCCTTTTTTAGGGATAATATGCACTGTTTTGTATGGCTTACTCAATGAAATAGTGAAACCTCCAGTCGAGAGTCACTGTCCGTAGCCTACCTTAAGACCTTATGACAAATGAAAGAGATCTACTGGGCTGTTAGTGAAAAGATTCCCGACCTTTACAAAACCTTGTAGGCTAGGCTATACCTGTAGGCTAGGCTATACCTGTAGGCTAGGCTATACCTGCAGGCTAGGCTATACCTGTAGGCTAGGCTATACCTGTAGGCTAGGCTATATCTGTAGGCTAGGCTATACATGTAGACTAGGCTATACCTGTAGGCTAGGCTATACGCAAAGGCTACTTGGTAAGGATGGGGGTGGGGGTGGTAGGTATTAATATTTAGATTATGTGGAATGCAACTATGCAAGAGACGGAAACAAGGAGACTCTACAGTGTGTGAAGCGCGCTGAAACTTTTACGTTCCTATAGACCTTATGCATTCATGTGACGACTTTCAGGGAACAAACAATGAAGCTTGCAAGATAAGGTACATGAATTTTGTACACATACGCACCGCACGAGATAGTCTTCGCACAGCCAAAACTTATTGCAGTGTTATTAATAACCTGTGACCCTCCACCAAAAACAATAGCGGGTTCCTCCTCTCAACATGAGAAATCTATTTTACAAAGTATGAAAAACTTGTGTCATTCCCATCTTCACATATCATGTGAACAAGGTTTTCAGTTTTGGATCTCTGGTGACCTCAATGATCTTTGACCTTCACCAAAAATAATGAAAGTTGCAAAATAAGGTACATGACTTTTGTACATACGCGCCGCACGACGTAGTCTTCACGCGGCTAAAAATTAGCTGTCTGCAATTGTTGGCGCAAGTTGCAATGATACGCACATTTCTGTTCTGTGACATCATGTTGATATGACCTATTTGTGGGTCTGCCCTCCCTCCACTGCTCCCCTCCCCCTCACCCAGACAGTAAGAACCGGGAGATCGGGTGAGTGATGGCAAAATTGGCGAAATTGGACGTCTCCTCCTCAAGGAGGTAACGGAACCTTCTCCAACTTAGAACCCCAATGGATAACATGCATGCTATCGTGACTTAAACATGCATCTGTTATGAATTAATATGACAGGAGCGTTAAAAAATGTTTCTTTTGTAATCAGTGAGTAGGCCAAAAGTCATGTCAAATGTCAGTCATATTAATATAGAATTCCCGACCAAAATGCAAAGTGCTGTTTAACCTTGGTAGCCTATAGTTAGCTTGCATTTCACCTTTTTGTTCGCCGGAAGAAAATAGGGTGGAACATGTGCACCTCTATTCTCCCTTGAATCCCCACCTGATCAGTATAGCCGTGTAAAATCATTAGGCTGTCCTGCTGAAAGGATATCCAAGCCTTGTAACCCTTTTATCACTGTGCCTGGGGGCTCACCCCCTCAAAGAGCATATTCCGCCTTTTATGGACACATTCTCAACCTGTGTGAGGACAGATGGATTTCCTTGAAAATGTGAACTCCATCACTCTTTCAAAAATGAAAAAAAAAAACATGGTTTCATAATGATAAAAACATTTGCAAGAATAGTGAGATATACAGTTAAAGGCAATAGGCAGTCGCCCCAAAATTTGCTTTGGAAAAATCAGCAAACTCTTGCAAATCTCCTCTTATTGCATTACAAGCACCTCTGAAGAGCTTTGAACGTAACTATTACAAAAAAAAAATAGGTAAAAGGCAAGGAGAAATTCTCTTTGATTTTCACAATTCACTAACAAAAATATTGTCACATGATCAAAATAGGTCATTCATGAACAAGATTGACGGGGCATACTAACTCTGATTGGGGTGACTGCATTTTCCATTTAAGGGTTGTGCTGCCGTTCAAGCAGCATAGAGCTGCTCTGCAGCAGAAAAATAGTGATATGAATGTGTCTGTTGGCGTCTTAAAAATGATTATGACTGAATCTCGAACCTGCATTTTAGCAGAGTCCCTGATTTGAGTGAAAGGGGTTGATCTGGCTCGAAAGTTAATTTGCAATGAGTATTTGAAGGGGTTAAGTTTCAAATCGGGTTCGTGGTTTGAAATCGGTGTTTTCGCCAATCAAAATAGGTCATTCATGAACAAGAGTGACGGGGCATACTAACTCTGAATGGGGTGACTGCATTTTCCATTTAAGGGTTGTGCTGCCGTTCAAGCAGCATACTTACAAAACCAATTTCGGATTTCATTAAGGGTTTTCTCGAGATGTTTTTATTGAAAAGTTTCATTCATTTTCCTATCATTAAGAAAGGATAAAATGATTTTAAGTACCTTAGGAGGAATATTAAGTAAGCTCAGCTTAAATTTTAACCTATTATGCCATGTTTGATCAAATGCCATTTCTGCATCAAGGAATACAACAGTCGCGGTTTTCTTGTTTTTAAAACCATTTTTAATATTTTCAGAGATTGTGAATAGGTGATTTGTTGAACTTTTGTTCTTCCTAAATCCGCACTGGTTTGGAGAGAAGAAATTTTCAGCTGCTAGATGATCTTTTAGTCAAGTAACAATATTTTTTTAAATAGCTTGCATATACAGGAGAGGAGAACAGGTCTACAGTTTTCAGAGGTTTTACGATTTTTCTGTGGTTTCGGAATAGCAATAGTTTTGAATAATTTCCATAGCCTTGGAAAGTAGGTGTGAGTCATGAGAATTGTATAAAATTGGGAAAGAATATTTATGGAGGAGGGTGGACATTGCCTAATTCATCTCGTTCCGGTGCCGAATTTATGGGGAGGGTTGTTAATAATGTCACAATTTCTAGAATAGTAACTAGATGAGATAGATGATTATAGTCGCTTTCAGGGTCATGAAAGTTTGAGTTGAAATTCTGGTTATTTTGGGAAATGAATATTTCTACATCCTCTTTCCAAATTATCATGACAGGGAATCTGGAAAATAATTGTACAGTATCGTGCCAACAGTTTGAACTTGATGTTCAGGATCTACAACCATATCACCAGTTGCATTGACTAGATTTGAATGGTTATGTTGATTCTTTGTCGAAGGCAGGCAAGGAATCTATGCGATGGTGATGTCGTGTGTGTATGTATGGGTGTATGTGTGTATGTGACGCTTAGCTTGTAAATACGTTATCTCAAGATAGCAATGACCGACAGTTTTCATATTTGGAATGTAGATTTGCCATGTTGAGAGAAAGAACCCCATTGTTTTTGGTGGAGGTCAAAGGTCATCGAGGTCACCGGAGGTTAAACTGTGAAAACCTCGTAAATGGTTTGTAAACACGTTATCTCAAGATAGCAATGGCCGATACTTTTCATATTTAGTATATAGATTTGTCATGTTGAAAGGAAGACCCCTATTGTTTTTGGTGGAGGTCAAAGGTCATTTGAGGTCACCAGAGGTGAAAAACCGAAAACTTGTAAACACGGTATCGCAAGGTAGCAATGACCGACACTTTTCATATTTGGTATATAGGTTTGCCATGTTGAGAGAGAGAACCCCATTGTTTTTTGGTGTAGGTGAAAGGTCATCTGAGGTCACCGGAAGTAAGCTGCGAAAACCTTGTAAATTGCTTGTAAACACGATATCTCAAGGTGGCAATGACAGACACTTTTTGTATTTGGCATATAGATTTGTCGTATTTAGAGGAAGAGCCCTATTGTTTTTGGTGGAGGTCAAAGGTCATTTGAGGTCACAAAAGGTCGAAAACTTAAAACGTTATAAACATGATATATGAAGATGGGAAAGGCAGAAACTCTTCATACTTAATATATAGATTTGTCATGTTGAGAGGAGGAACCCTTTTGTTTTTGGTGGAGGTCACATGTCATTTGAAGTCACCAGAGGTCAAAAGCTGAACTTTGTAAACATGACATTACAAGGGAGGAAGCACAGACAAATCTCTTCTAAGACATTTTTTATACCTTTTTTCGTCATTTAAGTTTGGTCATGTGATCTCAGCAGGGGTCAAATTGTGAATGCATCGTAAAAAATCATGTAGTCATGAAGTATAAATTTGTAGGATGTAGCAAAGCATCCCCTTTCGGCAAGGAATCACTAAGCCTTTGGGCTTTCTGGTTTACTACTTGATACAGGTTTTGTAATCTTTTTGACTGTACGCCAAACTCTTTGGCTACTTCTTCTACTATCAATATTACCACAAGTAGTATCATTCCAGTTTCTGGCATTTTGGATTTTAACTTCCTTCTTGATTTGGTTTTGAGATGATTTACTGGAAGGTGGGTATTTTGATGACGAGTTCTAAGGTATTCTTTCCTAAGAATTAAGCGTTAAGCTTTTATAAGATTCGTAATGTGGCTAGTGAGCGTCCAGGTATTGAATCTTCTATGCAGTAGGGGACAGTTGTTTTTAAAGCTTTGGTATACAGTGGTGGACAATGATTCCCCAAAGGAATCAAGGGTATATTCGTTAGAATCAAGGGGATTGATCTCAACATTTAAGTTGGGATAATGCCATCTAATTCATTCTTAAATTTTCCCCAATTACATTTTTGTGGCGGTCCATGAAAGTTATCTTCAAGTAGAGTGAGGGTACTAAGTTTTAACTTATTTATAACAAGATAGTGATCATTCATGAGACTTCTATACTTGTAGTTTCAAAATGAATTTTTGAAGTATCACTAGTGCCTAGAACTACATCCAAGAGCTCCCAGGAGTCATCAATAGGATTTCTTTTCTAGTCAAAGTTATGCGATCGGAACAGCAGTTTTGGGCAAGGCGCTCATGCAGAGATTTTAGGTTTGAATTGCGTTCTATCGGCCGTTTTAAAAGCTACGGATCTGAAATTTGGAGAGTATATGTATCGTGTCACGGCAATTTTATTACTAAAATTTTGTGTTGATCGATATTTATATGTCTTTAGAGCTTATTTTTCAATGTTTGGCCATAGTACCCATCCTCTTCTTTAGATTTTGATATTTGTGCCCAGAAGTTGACATACAGCTTGTATAAAAATAATCCGTATGACGAGAGACGATGCTTTTATAGGGGAAATTTTTTATTTGAACATTTAGCCTTCCTCGTTGGGACGATTTACTCCTGATTAGAACCTAAAACAAAACATTAACTGATCTCAGTTGCTTTAAAATCTTGTTAGCAATTTTCTCTGTAACTTTCATTCCGTTTTATAAACGTATGAAGGGGGAAAATCTAAAATGAAATTACCCTCTTTTCGTCCAACTGTCCAAAGCAATCGGTTCTGCCTAGCGAAAACATTGGCCTTGCGTTGTAAGCCAAGATAATTTCAGGACATCCCCAGCTGAAATCATTTGGCATTCAGTGTTGTTGTGTAATTTGACACGAATCGGCCAAACGAAGAACTTCGCGGCCAATGTACCCACGATAGAAACAAAGAGCGTGTTGTAATAATCCATCGTTTTCAATTGTTCGCAACTCTCTGTTTCATAACGCAAAAGCTGAACAGTACTATGGAACGCGAGAAGAGCAAATATTGTCGATAACCGCGGTTTAAAGACCTAATAAATGGACTCCAATACCTAAAAAAGGTCATCTTTACCACTTCAAAAGGTCATCATTATTAATCTTGAAACCGCCCTATCGACAATATTTGCCCTTTTCGCGTTTCATGTTTTTATGGTTCGAATTACCGTGTACAAACTTGAACGAAACTGCAAACAATGCACAGGTTTGTGTAGGTTTAGCCTGTGCTGCATGGAACTTAAATTCTTCCACTAAAAGCTCTTTTGAATGTCCTAACCTTCTATTTGATATACAAACTGCAACTTGAAGAATTTCAGTTACTAAAACCAATAGGTTCTGCAACTCATAACAATACGGATAGGGGTACCCATAAGGTCTGTACTTATATTAAAGTCGTTCGCCGGCAGCTCGGCCTAATCCGTATTCCCTCTCAACTCCAAGGTGGCAAGCACCGAGATAGTTACCTACAAAAACGATTAGTCGTTTATTTGACGCAGGCCGGGGGGATTTCTTTCCTTTGTTTGATGGCTCCAACTGATATTATTCAGTCACCAAGCAACATCATTCAAGTCACGAAATCCTTTAACAAGTGGCCTGCTCAGAACAATACTTTGATGTTTAGGTTCGCGTCGCCAACACGTTCAGAGCAGGTGAAATTAAACTCGAAAAGACTGTTTAAGTGAAATAGAAGAATACAGTTAGCGCCTCCCTTTACAATTAAGATACCGCATGTAAATGAGTTGACGAGGTAGAAGTCTAACTTTTGCTACAACAGTATGAAAAGTTTCCGGAAGTTTCCTAAAATAACCAGATATAGATTCTTGTTCATATTTCTACATAAAGCATAATGACATACTGCAATATTTCCCTGACGACTGGCAATGTTGCAGCAAATGGAGGAAAACCGCCAGACTTACTGTAGATGTAGCAGACGACAAATCCTTTTGTGTTAACTCCCTAATCAGGTGTAAAGTCTTAAAGAAATGTCAAGAAAGATACAAAACTTTACTAAAAAGCTTGCACAATCCTGAGTCATTCTTATCTGATCCATAAAAGCCTGAAAAATAGCCGATACAGTCGATATTTTTGAATGGCAACAGGTGAAAGAACCAACCCCTTGTAAAACCTCAACTTGGAATTAGCGTACTAGAACCGTTGATGAGCTTGCTTAAAATCAATGGTGTTCATGATGCATTCTTTTCCCTATTGATGGTCTGCCCTCTTCTCTCTTTGCTTAGATGAACAACATCAACAACCACTAGATAAGAACAGGAAGCTGCTACTTGGTCCAAGTATTCCATGATAAGAAGTTAGTTTGCTCTCAAACCTGAGTGCATTTACAGAAACCACAAAAATCTCAATTACAGACACAGACTCACACCTCTGTGTGGATTAACTCTCCTACTGTTTTCCTCGTGGTCTCTTGGAGCATACTTGAGGAAGTCGGGTAAATCTTAATCTCTCCACCGTCTTTCTTTTGCTGGGGTGTCGGGTGAAATTCCTTACAGGGAGTGAAATCGTAATGTGTGCTGATTAACTTTCCCCATCCAGCTAGTTTACAAAGCGATCTTTGTTGCGTACAAATGAGGTTGGTTGTTCACTTCAGAAACCACAAAAATCACAATTTGACTCTTGTTAATTGTCTTCTCACTATTAAATAGTAGGTCTATTTGATGATAGGGATGGGGATGCCAAGCATGCACAATTTGCTTGGCATCTTTCAGATGGTTAATGCCTGACCAGTACGAAGAGTTCCAATGAGTTCGTCCCCCTGCCACCAGTGAAAATTCGAACAGTGGATATGTCATCATGTTTGAGTTTAGCCCAACGGTTACAGGTGTGTAGATACTAGTCGTAGATTGCCGTATCGATTAAAACCATTTCATATGGAATCGCGATATCAGTCCGCATACTTAAATCTATTCAGTACCAAAACTAGCCTTATTCTTTAAAATTGTAACTAGCCTGTGTTATTTTTCCATACGAACTTTCTAATAGTTCTAATTACGCTTTTGGTTCCCTCTAATGCAAAAATTGTCAAGACAGCAAGTAGAAGATGTACACTCTAAAAAGCGTGTTTAGGAATTAAACAAATTTTTTTCCCCCACTTTGGTAACATGCTGCAATGCTAAACACACACGTTTAATTCCTAAACATCATGTGTTTAATTCCTGAACATGTTTAGAGTTTAAACGTGTTTCCAAAGTAGGGGGCAAAAAAGTGTTTAAAAAAGTGTTTAATTCATAAACACTGTTTTTACAGTGTACGGGTGGGCGGTGCGCCTCACTCCTCCCATGAACACTGATATGGCGTACTTCCCACCATACTGACGTCAACTGACGCATTATAGAACGAGAACTGAAATCAAAAAGGTGGTTAAGAATGCGATTTTACTGCCACTTGGGACATTTAGGATGACAAATATTCTCAACGCAGGACTGTGTTGCCATGCTTTATATTTAAGAGAGCCATTTTTGTTACCTAGGGCAATATCGGATGTGTCAAATGTTCTCGTGTATTTATGACGACCACATCTGTGATAGACGGAGAATTACAGTAACAAATTTGGACCTGTGGGTTCGATTTTCTGTAATTTAAGGCAATAGGGGCCGAATTTCCTCTACACTGGAGACCGTCAAATGTCACAAGCATAGCTTTAGTGGAAAATTTGTGTTGCAGGGTGCCATTCTGGGCAATGTCTAGTGTTTGGGTTGGTGACCCATACATTGTAGAATGGAACAAGAATGACAAGAATGAGTTTTAGAGCTCGTTTCCCTGCTATTTGGTTTGTTTGGAAAGCACAGAGGTTCTGCCACATACCATTATAGGGACAGCCTCCGGTGGGCGTTTGGTCCCAGATGGAGTCATTCTTCAGGACTAGGCTACTGGCATACTAATAGCGGCATGATGGTCCAACCCGGGTATGAGCCTTCAGTGAGCGCCATACCACGGAAGAAAGTCAGTAATTAATGAGATTTTTTTAACATATAATCAGTCTTAAGCTTTGCCAACTTAAGGATAACACCATTTTGATTTTAAACGACCTTGCATAGCCAAAAAATTTCAGAGCGGATGGGATGTAATTCCTTTCCTTGGACGACACCCCTTCCCTTACAAGCAGCCAAAAGATATCCCGCGGAGCGAAAGAAGTTTTTTCGTTCAGCTCATCGCTGCGAAAAAAAAAACAACGGAGGGGCGGCAACCTAAGGGGGCGGCAGCCACAGAGGCGCTACGCAGCCTACAAAAAAGAAAGAAAAAATCACTACGTAATGTGAATTTTTACACATATGATAAGTTCAAAGCTTTAAAAAGGTAACAAAATTTTGCATCTTAGCGACCTTTATGACAACAAATATCAAAATGGAAGCATACACTTCTTCCTTTGTACAGACTGCATGCCTTTTTCTTACACACTAAGCCAAAAATTAAGAAAAATCGCTAAACAGGAAGGTTTCAAAACATGTAATAGTTCAACCGTTGCCGAATATACCACTATTTTGTACGTAAGCACCTGCGTAGGAGGCGGGAGGGGTGGGTAGCTGTGCACCCTCCCATTCGGGCTGAAATTCGCTATTTAGGGCAAAAAATATGCTGTTTGTAGCTTGGTAATTGGTTAAAGAGCAATATGATAAAACCTATTTAAACAATGAGTCTTATTTAGTTGCGAAAGAGGTCATACTGTTTGTGCATGGAGTTACTACAACTCCATGGTTTGTGGAAGGGGAACTGAACTAGCTTTTCCAATAAGGGAATAAAATTATGTTGATGTAGACCAATCTGTTAAATATTTGCCTTGTTTGGGGGATCAATACTATCGTTTGAAGATCTTTGGGGTAGTACTCAATCCCTACAAGTATGGCAGTGCGTCCATTCATTCTTGCCAGCCTGGGCCTGATTTACCTGCCGGGACGGGGGCAGGCGTAACCTACTGTATGAGGGGACTCTTTCAGACTCAGTTGTTAGTAGATACGTGACACTGCCTGTAGGCTTAATACGGTACACGCAAAGTTATGGTTTCAATCGCCCACCGATTAGATACTTCCACTGAACTTTATTCTCCTCACTGTCGAAAAGATATCCACGTCATTGCTCAGGACACAGAACTGAAGTGATTTTTTAGGAGACATGTAACGCAATTGTAGAAAATACAACAAAAACACGAAACTATGTACATATGACAATATTAGTAGAGTAGGTATGAGAGAATATTATTAACTGCCAGAGAACTGCCAAAACTTCCTTTTTTAATTACAAAATCGAGGAACTAACTGTACTTTGTCCCGGAACCCCGCTAGATCTTCACCCATCAAGAGGATGAACCCCATCATGGGCTCGTCCTGTAAGGTGTCCTCGTCAGTACTCTATGCTTATTCGTCCTAACACCGTCAAGGCTGCGATTCATTCCAGCTGATGCGCACTGTTTCACAAGATATTTTCTGATTGGCTGATGGTATTGTATCGATGTATCCTTTGTTAATGTA
>WURT03005700.1:0-16741 GCA_009936505.3 Holothuria glaberrima
TGCTCATGGCTGAGTTTCATTTCATTCAGCAAGGAGCCAGCATGCTCATTGGGCTTTTGTTTTGAGGGGAGGTGAAATATCATTTTAGGTCACAAGGTGTCTAAAGGTTTTGAATTATTAACATGATATTACAAGTAGGATAACTGTGTGGGATCTTATGCTTGTCATGTGGGTGACTCATGCTTGTTACAATATGTAACATGGCAAGGAATCACTAAGCCTTTTGGCTTTCTAGTTTATTAAACCCATCAGTGATATACTGTGCAATGTCAGCAGCCGTGATGTACATTGAAAATTTTTTATGAAAACCAAATTGATTAGAATGAATAATTATAGATCTGAAATAGATGTGGCAAGAGTCGAAACTTTAAAGGGAAATATTGCATATAAAATGCACCAACATGGCACACACAGAAAATAGCTTTAATTATTATTACACTATCCAGTCTCACTAATAAAATCCAGCAATAGCATTACAAGAGTTATGGATGTTACATCATTTGAACTTTTGAAAGTTTGGGCCAACAAATTATTTTTGCGCAACAAATAACTGAATTTCTTCCTGTGAGAGCCTTATTTCTTAAAAAGAAAGCTTCCATACTGCCTTATTTTGAGTTATCCATCCTTCATTATCTATAGACATTGGTTTTAAAAATATGAAACTTTTCTGTAAAACAAACACAATATTTTCCATTAAAATGAAGTGGGTTGAGAAGAACATTCTGGAAGAACATGCCACTCTCTCAGACTAACTTTTTTTCTGTGGCTTACTAAATAGGTGTCCCTAAGGTTATGTGGTGTACAGATAAGCTTGTCTGTGCCATAATGTGGGCCTAGCCTAATGTATGTAGCCTACACAAGATAGGACAGTCTGCGACTTAACATATGAAAGGTAGATGTTGAAAGTACAATGTTTTAGCAAGGCAGGGAATGTGCGCAGCAAAAAAAAATGTAAGTTTTTTGGTAGAAATGTAAAAATTCTCATTAAGCTGAATTTGCCCCATTGTTTGTGTTGTTATTTGAGGCTACTTGCCATGTGAACATGTCATTTCTTTAAGGGGAGGGTTTCTAATACCAGGGAAGATCACAGCTTACTTCTGTTTGCACCTTGAAAGTTTCTAAGTGGCCCTGAAATTTTCAGGCCCTTGAGGCAAACCCTGCTGGCATTTCTGCAATGAAGACTGCCAGTGTAGAAAGGTGGCCAAATACTGCTGGCAACAGAAAACAGGTGCAAAGAACAAAGATGCAATGAAAAAATGTGTAGAAGTATGTGGCATAGTTAACAATGCTTTAGAAAACGTTTGTATCGTTCTTAGCTAAAACCAGCTGTGTAATAGCTGTTTGAGCTAGTGCAATCAGGCATCATCATTCTGTATGTCTATCTTGTCTGCCAGAAATTGATTGATGAATTTTGATTAAAAATATTTTTCCTCCCAGCCAAAGTACCCTATGCTTTTGAAAGTTGGTTTCAGTATTTGTTATTAGTATTGCTTCTTTTGGGGACATAGATTCTGAATCCAAAGTTATTTGAGGTCATTAGAGGTCAGTAATTGAAAACTGAAATAGGTATGTCTAGTGGTCACAAATGCTTGTTTGTAGATGAATATAAGTGAAACTTGGACAAGATGATCATGGGATGTAAGTCTTCTTTAGCCCGTAGAAAATCAAGGTCAAGGGAAAACCTTTGACTGGAATTTCTTTGTAACCATTTGTCAGATGGAATGCAAACTTGGTGTGCACAACCACCATTGGTGTCAAATAATGTGGAGGACACACTAGGAGACCCTTTAGGTTAAAATAATTGATTTCAAATAACTTTGTAAACAAATTATGCTTGGCTCACACTGGCGACTGCTGACCAAAAATACTTTTTAAAGGCGACATAAACTGGGTGTTTTGCAAAACTAGAACGATCGGCGTAAAGTCACCAGATTGTTGGCAGATTTTTCATGCTCATTTGCATACACGGCAGGGAGTAACGATGCAAAACTGATTTTAACATTTTTCCTACGCTTCTTTGATGCAAAAATGAAAAATTGCTGCTGACTCGAGCGGTCTTCAGGGCTTATTGACAGATTTGGAATGGACAACAACTTGGTACAACATTTGTTCACTGTCATCTACGGCTTTCGATTGGCAGAGAGCAACCATGCAGCACAGATCACAACCGAGCTCAACATTCCATAATGCTCCGCGTGGGAAACGGCCTATATGAAGGAGCCCAGCGAATTCCCAGCGTTTTCATTCTTGGTTTTAATTTCTATTTACCTTCACCTCAATATTTGGCTCTTCTAAATTTTAAAGATTTTGACCACAATATCACTTCAAAAATTTTAAACTTGTGACTTCTGTTCTGCCACCCATGTGTGTGCATATTGAACATACATCTTTGGACCCTGTATTTGGAAGGGATTTTATACTGTGTGTCTACATTCATCATGCTTCCCAAGAGCTCCAGGGCTGTAAAGCACAAGAAGTTCAAGAAAAATATCAAACTGCCTCCTGCTTCTGTACCACCTTCAAGTGATCGAGAGGAAGAGGACCAGGCCCTTATATACCACCAAAATGACCCTTTTCAGTTGTGCAGCATTACTACATGCCAGGGGAGTTCAAAAAGGTCATCTTGGGTTAACGTGCGCTGCTAAAATCCATTTTTACGCCAAGAGGCATTCATGAAAGAAATTTGTTCATTGCTGACATTTGCTGTCTGTAATAAAATTACAGGGGGTAATGTAGAAGAATGTTATAAAGCAGCCAATAACAGTTGTAAACTGTTAATATGCAAAGTCACACACAGGACGCCGCAAGGCATTGTGACAAATCAAAATTGCAAGCTCATTTGCGTTGTTACATGTTGCAACGTATTGTGAAAAAATGTCAGGAGATGAAAGTGAAAGTCATCGACAGACAGCTATGGATCCTTCAATAGTGCACAACCCCTTCAATGCTCAGCAACCCAGGCTCAACTTGCACAATGCATCCCTGCGTATGTGGCCGGAAAAATTTAACGTCGTGAATTTTTAAACCGTTTGAAAAATCGGTGGCGTAGATTTTGGCAGACAGATTCCCGCGGAAAGTCGACGGATCGTTAACTGTCAAGCCCATTATAAAACTGTGAGAAGTTACACTGTGCCTTAATGCACGATTACATAACCTTATTTATGTAGTCATCTTGAGTTACCATATGAGAAAAGATCATATCAAACAGTTTGCCATTTTAACACTTACCTGGGTTTTAGACCCTAGATACCCCATGTCTTGTCCCTTTCATTGGTATGTGATCTTTACTTGCTGCCTCATGTATTCCGAAATGAAAGTAGTCTTAAGCATATATAATTAGGAACAATTCTATTAGAAATTAATCTTAAATGCTGTACATGTCTCAGTTCCAAATACCGGAGAATAATATCTAAGTGTTACTTGTACATATTTTAATCTTGAAAATACCCATACACTATGTATCTTTCATAATGCAATAAATTTACTATACTGCTGAACTGTGCTAGGAGATTTTAGGGTAGTGTAATGCAAAACTTCCAAGTGTAAGTAAGGTTTGCTCAACTGTGTATCGGTTGTCACCTTTAAACAGATTATGGTGTTCAATTCTTTAATGACATTTTATCAACAACTTTAACGTATTTGGAGTTCATATTTGACACCGATTCTGCGTATTGAGAAATGTTCTTCAAACTTGAGTGACCTAATGTTGTGTAAAGACGTGCAGTACATGTTCCACAAATTATGGGACAAATTGAATTATTAGTACTGCTTAAAATTACATTTCATATAGATAAAGCCTAATTTGGGGTCAAAGGGTCAGATTTTGTGACATTTTAACTTCTTTTTGCTTTTTTGCACATGTAATCATCATTGTTTGCATATCTTCTTAAAGAGCACATTTTGACCATTGCTTTGAATGGTAGGTTGTATTTTGAGATATGGTTGTAAATATATCGCCATTCTACTTTTCCCATAACCCATAATATCTGGCCATGATCACGTACCTGTCTTGGTGTAACAGCCAAAAAACAAGCAAATGGTGCCAGTTTGTTTCATCTTAACATCATAAAAATTAAATGTACCAGTCTATTTCATTTTGGCATCATAAATATGGTCACGAAGCAAGCAGAAGAAAATTAAGTTGCCGAATATTGGAGAAATCCAAGCAGTTTGTTCCATCCCACTGACCTTCTGACCTTTGTTATAGCAAAAGATAATATTTTTGTAAGGAACTGAATGAGGATTCCACACTTTCTAAACCATTCTTTTCCTACTTTAATGTGTTATTTTCCTTCCGTCTTTAAGTAATCATCTATTAAAATTAATTTCTCATGCCAGAAGTAGCAAGATAAGTGTGGTCATGTTTTTTTGCACAATGTTTATGCAAAAGTTTTTATGTTTATTTATCTCAAATCCAGGATGGTGGCCAAAATGGCACCAAATGAGCCCATGGGACACAAAATTGTCTTGGGAACATCAAAATCCTGTAACTAGACACTTTGAGGATTACAAAGATACAGTTTAGACAAATACATCCTTAGGGTGCATGAGAACCCAACAGTATGTTCTGACTCTACTATAAGAAGTATGCTGAAGTAACAAAGAAGTGTTTTTGGCAAAGAAGTACAGGTATACCTGAATACCTCAGATATTTGTTAGAATGTCATGGGCAAAATGTAAGAGTATCTTAAAAATATGCCAGAAATTTCATTGAAATATGCCATACCAAACTTCAAACCAAAGATAATATTGATGTGGAGGCATTTGGCCATCACTTTTTAGCTCAGCAAGTTGAGCTATTGTCATAGCAATGCGTCTGTCTGTCTGTCTGTCTGTCTGTCTGTCTGTCTGTCTGTCTGTCTGTCTGTCTGTCTGTCTGTCTGTCAACATTGGTTTAAAGGCTGCTGTCTGCAGGTTCTTTGACTGTTCCCTGTCAAAGTTGGTAGGTTTATAACACATATCAAGGGTTTGATGGATATGGTAACAGGAAGTTGGTCAAAGGTCATTTGCAGTCTTAAGAGGTCAAAGAGTGAAATCATGCAAAAGCCTTCAACTCCTTGTGGTTATTTTTTAATCTTTTCAAATTTAACAGGAGTGTTCAGTAAATGATGGGTCATCAAAGTTGTTCTCTTGAAGTAGGTCAAAGGTCATTGGGGGTCAAAGAGGTCAAAAAGTGTAATCACTCAAAAGCCTTCAACTCAAAGGGGTTATGTCTGCATTTTATCTAATTTAGAGGAACCTTTCAGTAGATGATGGGTCATAACAGTTGTACTTTTGAAGTAGGTCAAAGGTCATTTGGGGTCATACAGAGGTCAAACAGTAAAATCAACCTTAAAGCCTTCAACTCCTAGTGGTTGTCTGCAAATTTTATCAAATGTGGCTAGAGTGGTCAGTAGATGAGTCATGACAGGTGTACTTTTGAAGTAGGTCAAAGGTCATTTGGGGTCATGCAGAGGTCAAACTGTGAAATCACTCAAAAGCCTTCAATCCCTAGGGGTTACATGCAAATTTTGTCAAATGTGGTCAGAGTGGTCAGTAGATGATGGGTCATGACAGCTGTAATTCTGAAGTAGGTCAAAGGTCATTTGGGGTCGTATAGAGGTCAAACAGTGAAATCACCTTAAAGCCTTCAACTCCTAGGGGTTGCCTGCAAATTTTATCAAATGTGGCCAGAGTGGTCAGTAGATAATGGTTCATGACAGGTGTACTTTTGAAGTAGGTCAAAGGTCATTTGGGGTCATGCAGAGGTCAAACAGTGAAATCACTTTAAAGCCTTTAACTCCTATGGGTTGCCTGCAAATTTTATCAAATGTAGTCAAAGCATGAAGTAGATGATGGGTCATGACAGGTGTACTTTTGAAGTAGGTCAAAGGTCATTAGGGGTTGTGTAGAGGTCAAACTGTGAAATAACTCAAAAGCCTTCAACCCCCAGGGGTTGCATGCAAATTGTATCAAATGTGGCCAGAGTGGTCAGTAGATGATGGGTCATGTAGTTACAGTTTTGAAGTAGGTTAAAGTTCATTTGGGCTTGTGAGAGGTCAATCAGTGAAATCACTCAAAATCCTTCAACTCCAAAGATTTATCTGCAAATTTTATCAAAAAAAATGTGGCCAGAGTGTTTAGTAGATGATGGGTCATGACAGTTGTACTTTTGAAGTAGGTCAAAGGTCATTTTGGGTCATGCAGAGGTCAAACACTAGAAACACAAAAGCTTTCATCTACTATTGGTTGTATCCAAATCTTAGTTAAATTGGCTGGAGTGGTCAGTAGATGATGGGTCATATTAGTTGCACAAGTCTGAAGATGACCAAAGGCCATTGGGGTCATCAACTAGTAGAGCAATGGATTCATACAATAGCCTTCAACTTCTATAGGTTGTGTGTGAATCTTACAAAAGTTGCCAAGAGTATCCAGTAGATGATGGGTCATTAAAGTTGTACTTTTGAAGGTCAAAGGTCATTTGGGGTAAAGAGGGGTCAGACAGTAGAATCAAGTGAAAACCTTTGAATACTAGAGGATACGTACAGAAGCTTATTGAAGTTGGCCAGAGTGTTCAGTGGAAGTGAGTGATGGGTCACCATAGGTGTACATTGTGTTGGTGTTAAATGTCATTTGAGATGAACAAAGGGTCACATGGTGAAATCCATACCAGTGCTTTTCCACAGGAGTTTTTGTGTTTTTTTTTTTTATATGTTGCCATTATTTGATGAACCTGACAAACTGGGATATAATTTGCCCGTCATTTTTGTCAGCAGAATTACCTATAGTGTTGTGCCCACAAACATAAAAAAAAAAGTTGTTGCAAGCTGGGCAACTCGCATATGCCCTAGCTTGGACCGTTTACATTGATATCATGGAAGGTGCGCTAGATCATGACTGTCCGTGACTCCTTGACTTGGACCCTAATCAGTGTTTTCCACAAGTCCAAATTTTGTGTGGGCGCTTGTCTCAAATCTGGCAGATAACACTGATTGCCCTCGAGTGATCGATCGCAGTTGTCCTACTCGTTCTAGCACTATCAAAGCTATATAACCTATATGAGGGAACGGGCAACCAAAGTCATGATTCATTACTGTATTTTTTCAATCAATTAACTTTTGGGGAGACTGAAGGTTTTAAATTATCTTTGCAAACATTTCCAAAAGATAGTGAAAGCATTTTTTTGTCCGGGCGGCCAAGGTTTTTGTGTGGCCAGCAACTTTAAGACTGGGGGCTGATGTACGGTCTTCACATTTTGTCTGGGCGCCCCTCCTGTACAAAACAGGTAGTGGAGAACACTGCTAATGACACTACTTAACAGTAACTGTGTGTGAGGGAATCGTAGTTGAGCTACAGTGATGCTCTTGTATAATTTTCCCATCTGTGATATGCACCTTACCAACAGTTAGTGAACTCTTTTGATCTCTGTAAATCTGAAAGGATAGTTTGCTGGACCTTAATGCAGAGAAAAAGAAAATTGCATTGCATGCAAATAGCTTATTTCAAATGTTTCTTATTATGCAGTAGCAAGATAAAGGGAAAAGTCTTTCAATTTTCTTCCTGTTCAGGCTTGGATTGTTTAATTCCTTTGCATAATTTTTTCATGGCCAAACAAATATTTTATCATCCTTGTGTGTTGTAAATGTTGTAGCATGTGATGGTATCATACAACTGACTGGCATAAGAGCTAATAGTACCAAATTAAGGTAATAGATAAAATAACCTGGAAGGGAGGTAATTGGAAAGGAGAAATAAGTCCTTTTCATTGTAAATGCAAAATCATCAGTGACGTGGAAAACTTCTCTATTTTAAATGCAGCAAGAAGAATTCATCCCTCGAGGTAGAATTTCCCCTAAGCAAAATAATATCCGATCTTTTCACTTTCCTTGCAAAAATGTGTGTCAAACCTATGCCTGTGATCAGGCAAGAGAAACAGAAGATTTCACAGGCAATCGTGGGTAAAATGTGTGGCAGACTTGCATATTTAGAATGCCCTTGACCTCTGTAAACACAGGCTTAAGGCTTAAGCTACACATGTCTATGCTTTCAATTTTATGCCCCAGATACTGCCAAAAATTTCTGGATTGACAACTTTCTCTTTGAAAAACACACTTTAGTTTGTTTAAAGCTGGTGGCATATTATAATATCTGTCTAATGTGTGTCAATGTCAAGGGTAGGTGTGCTTTAAAAGGAAAATACATGATAACACCTGCAGGCACGGGGCAATTTTCACCCCAGATCTTCAGATTTTTTACCTGCTTTGCATGCAAAATATGTGACCAGGTGTGCCCCAATTTTTGTACAAAAAGCCATTTTATATCTCAAACTTATTACATCCAAACATGAGGTTAGTGTATGAACTAGTGTGTAGTTCCCTCGAATTGTGCACAAAACACTGACAGAAGTTCATGCACTTATTCCACATGTTAATATCTTTTGTTGTAATCCCAACCTCTTCAGAATCTTCATGGTGCTCTGTTGCTTTGCATAACATTATGTATTATTTGCACTTTGGATGGTTTTTAAAAAGGCTTCTAGTCATGGAAAGATGACTCGGGATTCTTCTGAAATATACAAGACCACGACCCAGAATGTGGGCTGGTGCCTGATCCAGGCTCTATATCTCCTCACAGTGGTGGTGCATGGAGGGACCCAATGTGGCCCTTATGACAACCCCCTTCATCTTTGGTATTATCCCATCTATAGTTTTACATTCTGATATATTACTACTGTCTAAAATTTTACCAGTATGTCAATCACATTGCCATTTCTCTAAGCCAGATGTGTGCTGAATAGCAGACTTTAACCATTGCTTAAGCACCCAAGGAATTATGGGAACTGGGAGTATAAACAATGGAGTAGTTATGTCACGCTATTGCTTAAACTCCCAGTCCCCATGATTCCTTGGGTGCATTTAGCAATGATTAAAGTCTCTTATTGTAGGCAAATGTTAGTATCTCATTAAACATGTTTCACTTGGCTGTCTCTCATGTGTGATATACATGACAGAAGGTTTCAAACACTATTTTTTGATCCTACATCAGAACTCTTTGTTTTCTGCTTCAAACTGGAGGAAAATGTCCATAAACATGGTATTATTGATCATATTCAGAAAGGTCATGCTGTGTTCTTGCCGATACTAAAATCCACTTCAATATCTGCCGCTCGGCGGATTTTTTCAGTACTGTACACTGCCAAGAAACCATAAAGAGAGATAAGACTTTCCTCTCTTCCCTACTCTCCACAGCTTGTGTAAACAAACTCTCTCAAGTGTGAATAGGCTACTCTGTAGGATACAGTGGCTAGGCAAACATCTGCTGCAAGACCATTTAATGGTCAAGTGAACAGTTAAGTGACCATGCAGGATTACTTGGCAGAGAGTTAACACTTAATTTAGCAGAAGTGTGGAGACAAACAAAAGGTGCGAACACAGTCTCCATCGGTAGAAACACCTCATGTATATGGTTTTGGCCATATAATGCCAGACATAATTAAATGCATTTTTGGACCACATGTAACGCAGGCTTTTGAAAGAAATGTATGTTAGCCCTATCTTAGTAACTCTTGTATTTTTCTTTTGAAAGGGGGAGCCCCCTGACAAGGAGAACCCCAACTCCACCCTCGTCCAGAAAAAACAGCTCTGACAGTGTGGGCAGAAGGCCATCCAAGTTCTGCTATGAGTGTGGCACCAAGTATCCAGTTCCCCATGCAAAGTACTGCTGTGAATGTGGAACCAAAAGACCTTACATTGATTGAGAGGTCAAAGGTCAGGAAAACAGATAGTATCAGGAACTTTCTAGTGCAATCTGTCTCTCTATAAAACATCACCTTGAGATAAAGTTGTTAGTGGTCATGTTTCTGGTGTGAGAGATCACAGTTATCTAAGGGTGTTTGTGTCTTGGTACAGTATTTTTTGTCCTTTGAGAAATTCATTCTATAATATTGCAAATCAACTGTGCAAACTTTGAAGGTGACCTAAGGTCTCATATTTGGAAAACATTCTATGACACAGAGATTGAAAGATGACAATTTTTAGTTTAAAGGGAAATATTGTGTTTAAAATGCACCAATATGACATACGAAAAAATACCTTCAATCAAGAAAATACCTTTAATCGTTATTAAACCATTCAGTCTCACCAATAAACTCTAGAAATAGCTTTATCTCCTCAAAATATTATGCATTACAAGAGTAACGGATGTTGCATCATTTGATTTTTTGAAAGTTTGGGTGAACAAATTATTTTTGTGCAACAAATAACTGAATTTTTTCCTTTGAGGGCCTTTTTTTTGTGAAAAGAATGCTACTGTGCTGCGTTAGTTTGATTGGTCTATCATTCTGTATCTGTTAATATTGGTTTCAAAAATATGAAAACTTTCTGTAAAACAAATGCAATATTTCCATTTAACACCCATAGACCTTATGCCAAATAGGAGATCATGAATTATCATGGGAAGGATAATTCCAATCTATCATTATGACGACTAGCCTTCTCCATGGTGACAATCTACTTTAGTTGTCTTTTCATGGAATAATTCTTCCCAGAATGCCATTTTGAAGCGCACTCCTTTATTTGGCATAAGGTCTATTGTCACACCTTATTCAGGTGCTGAAATATGACCTGATGAAAGTTTACTTAATTTAAAATAGTAGATTGCACAATAATTTGTAAAGTTATTCTTGCATAACTGTAATACATGCATATGTTTTGTTTTAGACTGGAAGTGCATAGATGAAGTATTGATCAAATATTTTGTGAGTAGGGAACTCAATTCATTATTGATAGTGATATTATTCTGTGAGAAGTCTCAACAATTTTACAAGAAGCAAAGTCATGTTATCTGAGCAGTACTAGAATGACTGACAAATTACTGTACAGTCTCTTTAATAAGATGGAAATTTTCAATATTTCGGTGCACAGAAATGCACTGTGGAAATAGGAGTTTTACCATTGAGTTTTTTTAGACTGTGCCACATACATTTTTAATTCTAGACTTATATATTCTCAAGTCCAACTTCATTTATAGAGAAATAGCTGACAGAAGAAAGGTTGTATTTGATGACTAATAGATAACAAATTCAAACCAATTCTTTTTCTCCTAAAATTGAAAATTTCAGATTCAAAAATTATTATCATCTTAAAACTTGAAGGCATTAACTTTGAGACATGACAGTTCAAGGCAAAATGGGCTGTAAAATGATTTCAGAATGTGAAGGAGAAAATTAGCTCCTAGAATAGATTCATTCAAACTAAAGATCACAAAGTCTCCAAGTTTCAAAACTTTGACATAAGAATAGCATACATCTCAGAGACATAAAGAGCCAATTTTCTCATACTTAATATTTCAAAGTCACCTATAACAAAATTAACTCTTTGCTTTTCTAATCTCAAAAATTTTCATTTGCTCCACCCATTAAATAGTTCCATCAAACAATACCTTCTAAATCAGAGAACACTATGTACAATACACTATAGCTTGCATTGAATGATGGACCCCACTACCCCAGGACATGGTTAGTCATTGTCCACAGCTTCATTGACAAAACATGTACAGTGACCTTCCCCTCAGTTTAGTCTGTGACTGACAACTTGTGTAAAGTGACACATTCTTCAGTCACCAAACTGATGAACAATTTGTGATTTTGACAGACATGTGAGTCACCAAAGTGACTGACATAAATTTTTTTTTTTACATGTGGAGAAGTGCTGAAGGTTGGCACAATATGCAACAAATGACCCACAATGACTCTCCCCTTCGTCAGTAAAGTGACTGACTGACTGAAATGTGAATCACATTGTCATTGGCCAGTGACCCACATTTGACTGAACATGCAGTGGGGGGAGTAGTTAGGGTGCGTCATTCAATTGACAAGTGCATAATATCCTCTTTGAATTGAAAACATGATTATCTTCACCCTATTTACAACCCATTCTGCTTTGCTGTCTGTATCTCACTCATTTATAGCTGTCATTAGCCAATCAGAGTAGTGTAGATTTTGAGGCATAGTTTGAATATGCCGTATATTTGCATGTCCTTCAAAGTATGCTGACCAGTGTCTAAACACTTTCTGCATGTGTGTTTTGGGACTATGACAAGTTACTGTAAGGGATTTTATTGACAGAAGTGAGTCTATAGAGTGAGTATGTACTGTAGCTGCCATGTTGAACATTATCATGTCCTCGTAGTTACAGAATCACAGAAGAAGTGTGTCAGTGTCAACACTTTCGAGAGAAAATTAGCTCACTGGAAATGTACTTCTTCCTTGTAAACGTATTCTTTGTGCCAAAATTTGAAAATTCAAGCTTCTCATGTAACCGCTTACTTTTGTAACCACTTCACATCATAGACATGAAGTTGTCGTGAGAGAGAAACAGATGTTAAGTGGAGCATACTAATTTGAAAATTTAAAGAGAATCTTAACAGAGTATAGAGTGTGAACCCTTTATAAGTATAAAATATCTTCATTTTCAGGTTTCATTTTTTTTTTTTAAGAGATAAGATCACCAGGTGCAAAAGTGAAGAGTTTTTCCCCTTTAAATTTAAAAACTTTGGCTTTAAGATCTCATTTCATTGACTTGCAAAAATTTTTATGTGCACAGCAAAGTAAAAGAGTATTGTATAGCAAAGAATTTTTGCGAGGCTAATTTTTTGCGATTCTGTACTTTGTACACGTATTTCCAAAGTGAAGAATTCGCTGTTGTGTCAACCAGCATAGTCTTGTACAGAATAACTGAAATATTTCGTGGGCCTTAAATTTGTGATTAGTTATTAAATTGGTCGAGAAAAGCCCGAAAATTTTACCCCCGTGAAAATTTCCCCTTTATACAGTATACGTTTAAAATAAATTTGCCATATGAATTTCATCAGTAAATCTCCATGGAAAGTTTGTTTCAATTTGGTTACAGGACATCCGTGTGATTTTGGTTTAATTTGCAAATAATCATCATTTGAGTTACACTTTGAGACAGGGTTTTCAGCCACCCTGGAAGCATGACGAATAATGAGCTTTAGGAAGTAAGGGGCAAAAGTTAGCCAAAGCTGGGTGACATTAATATTCCTCTTATCTCCCACTCTGGCAGCTGTCACAGTTCATTACATGATTTTCTTCTCCATTGACCACAGCATTGGCTGTCCAGCTGTTTCTGTTTCCATCTATTGTGTGGAATAAAGAAAGTATAGATAATTTGTGCAGTTTCTGCCACTAACTTGAGTATTCAAATAAGCTACACCAACACCAGAGGTAGAGTTGCTTCGGCCCAACCATCTGTGAAATTAAAAAGATAAAGTATGGATCAAGGTAGCTAGGCCAGAAAATTGTTAGGATGTGTAAGAAATATCTTATGATCCGTAAACTTTGGCGTTGTTCCCACTTGATCCATCGATGCTGATCCCCCAAGCTCAGTCAACTGGAAAATTTTGTGGCCAACCACAAGATCCCATTCCCATTTGAACCTCTGCATGAGATCTGATTGCGCTCTCCAGTTCAAGCAACAGAAAGTTGTGTCATTGAAATTATGTCTGCAGGTCATGTTTGTAAAAGTTTGTGTGGCACGGGATATGAGATATCAAGCTGTGCTGCAGAAGTGTGTCATTCGTTTGGGTTGAACATATGTCCCACTATCCTTGAGCAACAATACACACTATGAATGAGAGAGTTTTGCAAAATCAGGTTACCTTCTCCATTAAAGGAAAAGACTGGTAGTCTGAGAAATATGCCTCATATGTATCAGGGAAAGTATTAGTGGCACTGACTCTTCAAATTGTCAGTCTGTTACCTTTTGTACTGATCACATCCAAATAACATATTCGCTGAATGAGTGCCATTACTGGCTTTCTTATTTCAAACAGGAAATTGGTGTAAAATATCCAGGAATTTTAAAGTCCTTAAGGGAGAAAACAGGAAATTAAGTTTTCTTAAAATGCTATGTAGTCTGCAAAGGAACTAGACTCATTATGCAAATTTCCTGATACTACAAAAAATCTGATTACTGGGCCTTTTTATGATATTTCTGCTTCATTAGTTAAGCACTCAGATAATACCTGCCTGGCCCAGTGGACCACAGAATTGCAGATAGGGTGCTAGGAGGCTCTTCTACAGGAACCTACAGGTATACTGTGACTGTGTAAGAAAACTTTTGTGCTGCTTGTCTGCTCTTATCTCATTATGGTCAATCAATGAGCAGTGTGGTCAGTGGGACATGTGAGCAACATTTACACATGACTTAATAAACCATGAAGGTGTTATATGGAGAGAATCGGACTAGTTTTCCTCAAGTCACGTGTGAGCAGAGTTAATTTTATCTATAGGGAGCTTGCACGTAAGGTCAAAAGGTCAAATTCAATACACACACTAGTTTTTCCGGAGGACACTGCGCCACACCACGTTGCTTTAGTACATGACCTAGCATCGGCATGTGTTTGTCCTCCAGGACGTGGTTGCGTTGGTTGACTTTTGCACGCATTAAACCTCCCTATGGGGCACTTCATGTGCACAGTTACATTTGAGACTGTTGCAGTCATTCACATTGGTTACTCATAATTTTGTGTGTGTGTAATGAAATCAATAATAGGGTAGGCATGATTTTTCATGGAAGTTTCTGTAATTTTTTTAACCCACTGTTATATCACCTAGAGGTGGGAGGTAGCTGATAAACCTAAATAAGTCCTTGTGATATCTCAAAGGGGCAGCTTTTATAACTTTTGCAATGTAATGATAGCATTGTACTGTAAGTGTAAATGGTAGAGCAATGCATGTTAGTACAATAACCATTATTGTGCAGTGCATGAAGCCCAGGACACATCATCTTCAAGGGGTCACTAATCTACATTTAGATTTTTACTTTTTTCGCAATTTTATGTTGTGTTACATTTCTGCAAGCCAACATGACTAAAATGCAGTTGTAAGTACATATGTATGTTAACCTGTGAATACCAAAAGAAACTGCCAGGCAGGCTTTTCAGGTGTGAGAACATCCATTATGCATTTCCCTCCCTATAAGGAATTTCACCGGACACCCCAGCAAAAGAAAGACTAGGTGAGGAGATAAATTTTCCCCGTCTTCCTGTTTAAGTCACTCAAGCTTTTTGGTCCAACTAGAATCTATGTTAAAGATGGACAGTCATCACCCCAAAGTATATTTTTAGTGTGGGGGTATGGACATTCTCAGTTGGTGACTGTTCTTTGATTGACATTAAAGTTCGAAAATTCAAAAGATGCAGAGTAGCTCACATTTCCACCAATGCAGAGAGTGCTTGGATTACACATTATGGCCTTGTATGCTCACCAGTACATGGCCTTAAGCAATAAAATAGGTTTGTGTCTGCACAAGGAGGAGCTTTACACAGTTATGGGAGGAGCTACAAGTTGCTTAGTTGGGAGAATTGGAAATCTCTGGGATGATGAAAATTTCTCTTTAAGTTACTGTATAGTGTGAAATTTTTAACGGGGGTATAATTTTTGCACTTTTTGCGACCAAGTAACTAATCGCGAATTTAAGACCCGCGAAATTACTTCCATTACTGTGTACGAGACTATGCTGGTTGATGCAACAGTGAATTCTTCACTCCGCAAATATGTGTACAAGGTACAGAATCGCGAAAAATTAGCCTCGCGGAAATTTCCGGCTATACAGTAGTTTTCAGTGTATTTGGCAATTGTATTGCCATTACTGATTATGTTTGTGAAGAATTGACAGTGTTCAGTGTGCTGGATTAGCAAGCTTTTAGTCACCTGCCAGACTTGTACAAGAAAGTTGGATTGACTAGTAAGCTGCTGTCTTTACTCACAACTTATGAGTGGGGAATGTTACTGTAATGTCAAAATGTACTGTAGGATGGATCCTGTACTCCTAGTTGTACAGTGTCTTATTTAAGGAATATTTTTATATCTTACAGTAGATAAGTCTCCTTTTGTGAATCCTTTTTAAGTTTTATTTTTAAAAATATTGTATACAGTAGTATAGTATTAATCCATGTGATGTAGAAGTGAATAGTAACATGAATTAGTGGAAATTATGTACAGACCATAGCCCATTTTATTCTGAAGAGGAGGTTTTTGCTGTATGATAAATTCTTGTGTTTTAATTGCAAAATACATGGAATTTAATGTATTCAAGTGTTTCATAAATTCCTTCAGGTTACTGAGGGGTGTAACTTTGATGAGGTCAGTCCATTTCGCTCCTCCTCATCTCCAATTTCCGTATGCATACTGTTATGGCCTGGAATACCCTTTTGGCAAAAACTAATTATAGGCACTCTACCCACTCTAGTCAAAATTGCTTAACTACACACTGCATACTTGTAAATTAGGGAGAAACTATGCAAAGACATGGTAACTGAACTGAGAGACCTAACAAAGAAAATGTCTTGAAGCTTCAGTCAGTTAGTACAATACCAGATCAGTTACTTGGAAACTTCATACATTAACACTCTACCCTCTTTCCACCGTCATCAATTAAACTTACTAAGATCTGCACTTCTACCCTTGTTCCGAGTCATAGTCCTGCCATGACCAAAGTTGACACCAGGCATCATTCAGTTTGGTAAACCATGAAATTTTATCCTCCTCAAATAACAAAGGATGAAGAGGATAATCAAAGTTTTTTGCTGGAGGGTGAAAGGTTTCTGACCCTTCTCAGAGTGTTGGTGTGCAAGAATACAATACTGGAACACAAAAGTGAGATACTGAGGTATAAAAGCAAACATGAATGTGATTCTCCATTCAATGCTAAAATTTCTTGCTAAATATGCTGGAACATTA
>WURT03005711.1:0-12168 GCA_009936505.3 Holothuria glaberrima
ATTGGTATCACAGTCTCTGTCAATTATTCCTAGACAATATGCACAGACTGAGTCACATTCATCAGAACATTTAAATTACAATCACTGTCAATGTGAACAATTAAACTGATTTGCATAAGTTTTAAAAAACTTTGCCGGTTATTAAGTAAACCTTACTTTGTTAATTAATTCTCTGTTTGCATTACTCTCATCTAAACCCTACAAAATAACATCAGCTTAGTTACAGTGGGACCCACTGTAACACTATCATGAAGTCAACCAATGCTCCTCTGCCTTGACACCCCCACCTCCCCCCTCCTCCCCGGCCCAAAGTGCTATTTTTTTAATGTTTCTCTTTGCAAGGAAAAATTCCAGTTCCGGCTGGATTTGAAATACTATCCGGCAAAATCCGGTTCCGGCAGGAACCAAAAATTTGGATCCGGTGCATCCCTACTAACTACCATACTTATGGCCAAAATCACTATGTGTGCTATTTTGAAATGACATGGTATTGCCCAATGGCTCCAAATTTTTAGCACTTTCAACACTGTAAGTGATCTGCATGGGTTTTTGCTACATCCAAGGTACAGATTTGTATTCCTTTCTCCCATGTCACACAACCTCATTTTTTGCTAAACACTCCAGGTGACAAAAATTCCCTGGATATACTCTATCATTCATATTGTTTTACTTTAGTTTACAAATTTGTAAAGCATGCCTGCATTTTTAAAATGAGTCTTCTTTTTTTCACTTTCCTTTGATGTTCTATATTATGAACAAATGTGCAATAAATTAAAGTACAATAGACTCATTCACTGTTTACAAACAAATACGTCACTGCGTGTCGGTAAAAGACTTGGTAAGGCGCTTACACTGTCGTCTCAATGCAGATTCCAATTTGTCTACTTTCTGCATGCAATCGCACAAGCGTTTACATGCGCAACACCAAACATACACGCATCTGTTTTTGCGCATGCTCTATGCCAACCAGTGACGTAACCGTGAACTCCCTAATAGGACATGCATATTTTTCTTTGGTACATAACGATGATGCATGTAAACCCTACTATGAAGTGTAAACAGCCAACATTCAAGACAGAACAGGAATTAAATTATACAAACATAACATAGTTACTTTTTTCTAGCTATGGCCAAGATCTGTTTTTCAATTTAAGTGTCCTCCTCAAAGCTCAATGTTCTAGATCTACTTGACAAACAGAATGCAACTAGTAGGACAATCTGTTTAGCCCCTTTTCTTCCGACTGAATGTAATCAACAACACACAACAGCCTCTATATTGTCATTGAGTATTTCCTGTTAGTATATGATACAGTGACAGTTAAGGACAAAACCACATGGCCCATCTAATTGGATACAAATTATTTTAGCTTCAAGCCCTTCCTCTTACTAATATAACATATGATGATAATTACAGAACATACGGTCAGGGTAAATAAATGGCACTCTGCTTGTAAAACATGATAAACCAGACCGCATATATTTTCAAATTTCTTCCAAATGAAACTTCAGCTGTAAAAATGATCAAGGTATGTAAACATGTCATCCAGTGAATAGGAGTTTGAATATCCATGGTAAATGCTGTATTAGGGTAAACAATATTACCCTTCAACGGTTGATTCAGTACACTCAAAAGGGAATAAGGCAACCCCCCCAACCCAGGGGTTGCTAGCAACTCTCTGCCAAAACATTTAGGAATACCCCTACAGTTCTAAATACAGTTTGGGGAGAGATTAGAGATTGAAAACACGATAAGGCTTGGATACAATCTAATGCTCCACTAACATTCTTGAGTGCAGTCCCTGTAGCAATAATATAATTATGCAAATTTTATGTAAATATGATGCAAGTGATGTATTGTCTACATAACCTGAAATAACAATGCCAACTTGATGTAGTATCATCACACTACAGTGGCTCCACGAATCTTTATTTTCACCAACCTACAGTACTAGTAAATAGCTGTGAAGGGTCTTTATGTAAGATAACTGCTTCACCTTCATACTTCTAGTATTCTGAAAGAACAGAATTCATGGACCCCTCTATTTATCATGCCTGCTCTCATTATTTAAGTGTTGACACCCAAGAAAAAGAGAACCACACGTAAAAATGAAGGCTGAAGATGGCTTCTCAGTCATGTGTAGTATCTCTTCTTTTCAGCTAGTCTAGAATGGGCCCAAGCATGGCATACCCTTGATGCAGAGGTCTGAGGAGCAAGAGGTTGGTCAAGTTAAGTCTTGTGTCCCTTCAGGGCATGTAGCTCCCATAGGGAGCAGAACCCCATCCAGAGTAATGTTTGGTTTCATCCTTTGGGTCTTCACCACATAGTCAGAAGACACTTTGGAAAAGTAAGGCCAAGGAGGAGGAGTACATTAGAGGGCTTAAAAATGACAACTTGCAAAAACATATGAGGAGTATCTTTCAATGGACAAGATACACTGTTTACTTGCATATTCTCATGGCCCACATAGCTAGCTACAAGTATCTCCAAATTTCTGGCATGTTATCAGATTGTTTTTGGATAGAAATGGTTTGTTTCTTGAAAGCCAACTAAAGACCCTAACATTGTTATTAAAAAATTTACCTCTAACACATTCTTTTTGTAACATTTTTTTTTCTATTAGCAATCTTAAAAAAGGAAGATACCAGATAATCAGGGAAATTTTATTTGGAATGCTTCTAACCTTTCAATTTTCAATCTTCTATCATTAAGTGCAAAGCTAAATGCTTATCTGGCTTTTGAACAATCATGGGGTGAGGAAACCCCAAAATATCCAAGTAGCCAGTAGGAGGCTTTAACTTGATCTCTCACGCAGATGTGGTTTCCTCAAAGTACAGCTAAACCCAACAAGACCTTTGACAATTTTATTGTCTTTCAGGAAAAATAAATATGACATTTATGGTCCTGTTAAACCACAAAGCAATATTTTGGGGGAACACTAAACAGAAAAGTTTTCAAGTACAGTAACTGTTTGTTGGCAAAAAGTATCCCTACTGTAACTCGCAGCTGGTGCAAACACTTTCATGAACAGACCTTCACATTTCAGGGACTTGTATAATTCTAGGTCAAGTATTTTTGACATTAAAAGAGATCAATTTTGCTACATAGCAACATAATTTGCAGCAAGTTTGGCAAACAACCCTTCTCATCAATTTTTAGCCACTGATATAGAATGTGGAAGTTAGCTATCATGTCATCACAGATGCATTTTCAATTTTTTAATGTTACAGATAATTCACTTTCAAAGTTAATCAAAACAGGCTGCTTGTGAATTTGTAAAATTGCAATATCAGCGGTGAAGATTATGCATGTAAGAAAGCCGGGAAAGCTATACAAACGAAATATATTTACACACGGATGTGTCTTCAACACATGATTTCTAACAAACATTTGATCAGCCCATTTTTTAAACCAAATTCTGTTTTATATATGTGTACCTCAGTACAACCTGAAGTCAAGTAATAACAGGCTACATGACTACAACATTTGCTTGCATCCCTTCCCTCTCAAATGAGGAAAGAAATAACATGATTTGTCTACACATGGATTATGGACTGTTGTTTCCCATTTTAAACCTCAACTACCACACATCCCTTAATTAACTGTTTAAACTGATCCCCATATCAAATATGATTAAAAATACCACTGTTCATGTTCTTTTATGTGGACTCATTTTCTGTATTCATAGCCCTAACCAAGAAAAGTTGTACTATGGAAATTAGCATGGCCTCCTAGCTGTTCTTATGAATTAGTACTTCAGGTCCCTCTTGCAGTACAAGTGCATTAAACCAACATTCCAGATAGCATACATGTACACAACCTTCACATGCATTCAATAGCCACTAAAAAACTTTAACTTTGTCTAGGGAGGGGGCAAAACCAGACCAGTACTCAAGGAGTCTCAGATGCCCCCTCTCCCCTCCAGCAACACCAACGGTTCCCTCTATATGGTACAGTAGGAGTATGGTGACTATTTTGTATTTTAATCAGATAATATTATCATTATTTTTACTTCTTTTTTTTTTGAGATTGATGTCCACGCTTTGCAGACTTTTGGGGCACTCTGTACCCCCCACCCCATGACCCTATGGCATGCTGCTAATGGACACATTTACAAGGTGAAATCCCCATTTCCTTGCCAAGATTAAGCACTGGAAGCAGTTTGTTGAGTACTTGTAATTATTGAAATATGGCAAGTGACAAAGGAAGTAACCTTACAGTATCACGATGGAGCTTGGTGGTAAGCTCCATGGTGACCAATTGGCCATAATTCTACATGAGCTACAGTAGTCACAAAAACCATTTTACAACTTTAGTACCACAGATAGTATGGACAAATTTTGCCTAACGGGTGTAAGTTATCATTACTAGTAGGCCTACTTCCAGTTTTGTTTAAGATGGCACCATGGATGAAAACATCAACTTAAAAGAATACCAAACCACTGGCCAAAGGAGACTACCCAAGCCCTCCCTTATTACCTACCACCTCATCAGAACCATTGGGGGAAAAATACTGCCTCAAAATCCCATGTAGTACCCCCAAGGTCTAATCAGGAAGATGTCTGCTTAACTAGAGCAGAGTGGGGCAGTGACAATAGATACAGCAGGGTGCTGCAACAAACAGGATTCTACTAGGTGGAGTAGTATTAATCTACCTAGTATGTTCAAAGTAAAGAGTTTATTCCTACTGTTCACTTACATTTTGCCTGGTCATAAGTAAATGTTGGAGTATAAGCTAAATGTACATAAAAATTTGTACAACTTTTAGTTACAGCACAAGTTAAACTACCATGAGTCAAAAGAAACCATTTTCACGTAGGTGTGGACTAATACGGGCTGCCCACTTAGTGACCAAGGGCTTGCGAGCTCTTGCGATTCCTTGCGAGCTCCTGCAACCTCGAGAAGATCGCTAGTAAGTAAAATACAGGGAGAAAATAAGCGATCTTCTCGAGGTCGCAGGAACTTGCAAGGAATTGCAAGAGCTCACCAGCCGTTGGTCGCTAAGTGGGCAGCCGGCTTTACTCCATATCTGTCTCTTATAAGGTCACATTTATCTATCTTATAGCTGTTGAACATCACATGTTAAGACTCAAAATCAAAGATACCACTTCAACAACTAAAAAATCTACATTTCACTCCAGTTAGCTATTGGATTTTAGGCCAAAGCAAGTACTCATAACAATAGCTTCTACCATTTCCTCTACAGCCTCATTCTCTTAAGCTGCAAGCAGTTTTGTGATATAAAGAGTACTGTAAATCTCTTTGATACATAAATCTGCATTAAGATTTTGCCAAAGTATCCATACCAGCATTTTGCTATATAGTAACATAAATATGATATTATACACATGGCTAGATAAATGCAACCAACACCATAAGCTGAACTCCTCTTGAGATTTCAAATTTTTACATGTATCATGACCAAACACTTTTGAATTTATTTTGTAGTTTCGGCAAGAAAGCTGGGAACCAATTTACAGTACAAGCATTATTATTTCAGAAACTTGTTGTGAGATCAAAAGGAGAACGGAAGAAATCAAGTTTTCAGGTTTTCTCCAGGACTTCCATTTACTGGTATTTTTACACATTCCATGTCTCTACAAAACCCAAATGATCTTTAAGTTCTTTTTAAATCATAGTAACTGATTTCATCGTAGGGTGTAGGGAGTAGGGGAGGGGGAGCTGAGGACCAAAGCCCCTCCCTTCCCGTCAAAGATGTGATGAGACAGAAGTGACAAAAGCCCTCCTCCCCTATCAAAGATGTCGTGATGCAGAAATATGCTTCTGTCCCGCCCCCTTAATTCACAGGCAAAAACTCCTTACTTGTTCCCTCTGAAAAAATGCCAAAAGTTTGCAGTAATTTGCTTAAAATATGCACCAACAGAGCGCCTGTCGAGGACAACTTTCTATGCCTACGGTTTGGATTATAAATTCTAATAACCAACAGTTATAAGTTGGTGGCAATGTGATAGAGTTACCAGGGAATTTTTGTGCAAAACACTTGATCACAGCACCCAAAAAGTGGAGATAAACATAAAAAATAAGGAAAATAAGCAAAAACATATATATGAGTCCATTGTACCTACCAAAACATAAACACCATGCAGATATAAGAATGGCATCCCCAACAATGGAGCACGATGCATGCAAGCATGGACCAAACATAATATATCAGCGGAATTATGAAAATAAGAGAAGGAGAAGGGAAAGAATCGGTTAGTGATGATGCATCTACCGTAGCTGTGATAGAAACATTAATCCATCAAAATGTAAAAAAAATTTAACTATAAAACAATATAATAACTCAAGACTTGTGAAAACACTGAGCCTTATTATCTGTCGCATGTGACAACAGAGAAATTCAGAGGGAAATACGTGACCAAACTAAAATGGTTCTAAGGGAAAATTTGGGGACATTGTGTAAAACTAAGAATATCAAATGATCAACGTAAATAAATAAAACATCAACATATCTTGCCTTGATATCTTTTATTCCAGCTATACGCATTATTAAGAGAAATGCGTACTGCAAACACTACAGCCATTCATGTTGAAACCAATGAAAAAAACAACAATCGTTAGTTCCAATTACATGCTCCCAGTGCGCTTGTTTCCATCTTTTTTTCTGACTTTTCATAATATGCTATATATTTGATGTTAATATTTCCTGAGACCAAAGCACACCAAAAAAAAAAAAAAATCTACTTGCACACATCAACATTTTCACCACATTAACACAAACTGTTTTAATAATAATAATAATTATAGTTCTTATATAGCGCTTAATCCAATTGCTTGGAAGCATAGTTCAAAGCGCTTTACAAAACAACTTACTTTTACACTAGTTAAAGTATTGTGTAATACTACTGTTCTTGAAGCTCTGCATGTTTGCTACTATTACTTTAGTAACAGGGGAAGTTAACAAATATAATTTTAAGCTAAAGTGCTGTAAGAAGTACAGCCCTGCATGGATGTACGGGTTATGAAGGTCTGCCTTCATTGTACTATGTTTCTGGCTTAGAAAAAAAATCAATTCTCTCAGCCTCAAACACACTTTAAGGAAGAGTAAAATACCAACAAGCTATTGCCACACCTGACAAAATGCACTCCCATTTTCATTGCCATTTTTAACATGCTTTCCACAACCCCTAATACCTAGGTATTTAAGTGATGGTCTGAAAGCCATTTGCATTGCCCCCAATTTGTACTTATTTAAACTGTTACCCCTCCCTGGAATGATCACATTCTGGCTAAAACTAGTAGTACTATAAAGGAAAACCTCAGGTACAGTAAGTGGCCTGAGTCCAACATGCCCTACATGAAGAACATTCCTTTGGCACCTGCCTTTACCCTCATAATTGTCGATCCACTTTCTCACACGGTACCTAAAGTAGTATTCTCATGGAAGTTCAATCTCGCAACCAGTGTTTGGCAAATAAAAAAATTTGACGTGAAGTCACCTTTTACTTCATATAAGAAAATATTGATTCAGTATTTATTAAAAGTAATTTCAAGTGAAGGTTGTCTTCTTGAGAGCAACATCTGTTCTCACTCCCACAATATCTTGCATCTAAGAGGACGGAGATAACCATCAGGGCAATAACTGAGAGACAACAATACAAAGAGGATGTGCTATTGAACAAGCTTAGTTTTCTGCTATTAGAAACGGATAACATTTTACTTGAAATGAACACTAATATGAGAGGTAGAAGGGAGGAAACAGGGTTGTCAAGGTGATATTCCACCAACTAACCACTGAATTTTAGGCTCTTAAAACTCCTTTAGATTACAATATATTGGCATTTTGCATCTATACTGGATGCAAACCATAAAAGAGGTTGGGCAGACTAGCAACCTAAAGAACTTAAAAAGACAGTCCTGGCTTTGTGGGCTCTCCACAAGTTTTCAAGAATGATACAAATTTAAAAGAAGCAATACCATGGAAGGTTTATACTCCTTTGTCCTGTTTGATAGTGTTTTGAAGACCTCACATATTTCCTATGCATAACTTTCCTAGCCCCACTCTCAGGAATCACTGTAAATTGTTTACATGTCAAAGGTCACACCATGATCATCACATACCAAGTCACTTCTTTGTCTATCAACTTATCTCATCTGAGGGACCAAAATGTGTGTCTTTCCCCTCAACAATCAAAGCCGATGTTATCACTGACCTAGGGTTACCCAAACCTTTGTCACATTTTCAGCATTACTATTAAAGTGACATGAAATACCCAGGTACCTACTATAGCTCTTACCGAGATTACAATCATTAAATGTTGAGTTTAAGCTTGAATATTCTTTCAAATCTTTGAAGGGATTCATTTCTCAAGACAAGAAGTCAACGACACAATAACAGACTGCCTACTGAAGTTAGTGTGAGATAAGAGTACAGTGTGCAAAGGCTCAAAGGTATCGAGTTGGTTAGTACTGAAGGAAAGGTAAGGTAGGACAGCTATAATGTGCAGTTAGAGTTTGTGCTGGGTGGAACAGAGTTCAAATTAAGTATTGTATCATAAGCATAAACAGCAGAGGGATACACATAGACACATTCCATATGGCACCATGTTTTGTAAATACCCTGACATACAGTATTTGGATAACAATGGAGTTGTATGTGTCGTCACTGTAACTGTACAAAAACTATGCATATTCAGTGCACATTCTATACTCAATGGGTACTTTTTGAGTACAGTGACTGACTTTCATCAATTCTCCAGTTGGTTTATATAAATCTGTACAGCTGAAACATAGTGCATTCTGCATCCATACATGGTAGCATTTTGCACAGAAAACAAAACATGATGGAGTAAAATGGAATTTTTTGAAGCATTTTTCCATCTGTGTAAAATATATAAATCAAGTGAATGTAGTAAACAAAAATATATTTTATGGCATGCAAACATTCATACTATTTAGTAACATCTCTTTGATCCCTAACAAAAACTTTCTGGGCAACTACATTGAACAAGAAGCAACATCTTTTAAGAAGCAAAGGTTTTCACAACAATTACTTTGACCAATTCCAAACAGACAATAACACTATGTACATGTAAAGTAAGCATTAATAACGTTTAAAAAATTAATTTTTTTTCAACTGTTTCTGAATTCTTTTTGCCTTGCAAAATTGCTGCTATTTCTCTTCTCACAATCCACAAATTATAACTTTTGGTTTCTCAGTGGAACTTCATTTCAGAAAGTATTTCCATACAGAACGTAACTAGCCTCTAATCAAGCTGTATTTTCAATAGTTTTAGCAAGCCGGCATGAAAATTCACTATCACAGTTGAAATGATAAATCCTACAGAACTACGATTAAATCTGCAAACATTCCATGCTGTTTTGTTGCATATTTTCTTCTTTTTTTTTTAGTAATACCTTTTTATTATTGATTACCATAATTCTAGAGATGCCCTTTTCATCTTACACTTTGAAATACATTAATTTTAAACATAAAGGCAAGCCAGGTTATTTTTTAAATATACCCCTTTTTTATTCTTCAATATGTGAATGATTTCTCGGAATCCTCAATCTGATTTCTCACTTTTGAAACAAGGCATTTAAAGTATGTATGGTTACGAAGTGTGCAAACACTGAGTAACTGTGTAAACACTTGAACACACTTTAAAACAAAGATATGAATATCTCTCCAATCGGGAGGAGAGACTTGACAGAAGGAATGACGCCAAGAAACATCTTCTAGTTTTCAATTTTTCTTTTTTTTTTTTCTTCTTTCACTCTAGTATACTTCAAATTATGTAAACTTTCATGGTGTCCCCAATATTTCAAAATTTGGAAAAAGAAATTTAAATTTCTGGTACTGTAGAAGGCCCAAGAAACATCCATACTTCTCTCTCTCTATGTATATATATATATATATTTTTTTTTTTTTGGGGGGGGAGGCTTATTTCTATGAAGGTTCATGCATAATGCAGGTCTACTAAAAAACTCACACTATTGTTTTTAATGACCAAAAATACATGCATATGTATTATTTTACTTGTAGAAACAGTTTTTTCCTTTTTTTCCTTCAAAATTACTGTGAACATCTTTATAAGACATGGGAATGAATAATATTAGCAAGGTAGTATTCTGCAGCAGTGGCATACACATATTCCAACAAAACTTTTACATACCACTGATTGACCTCTACTATCCACAACAATAACAGTTAAGAAAGGAGAAGATGAACTCATGACTTTGACAAACAATCTAATGGATACAAGAAATGTTATTCTGCTTACTACCATACACATGTATACATGTATGATGTAAGTAGGTTTACTTCAGAGGTGTACATGCATTAAGTTCCTTCAAAAGAGACTGTTTCCTGAAAAGTCATTAAAAGAGGGAAAAAATGGTTCAACTACTACCAACCAAAAAACAAATATATATATTTCAAATCAAATTTTTAAATAATTAACTGTGACTACAGGAAAACGTAAATGTCCCAAGATAATGGAATAGCTTCTATTAAAAAATATATATAAAAAAAAAAAAAAAGAGTGAAATATCTGGTATTGCCAGGATATGAAGGAACCAACAAACCTGAGGAAAATAAATTTCATAGTCATATTGAGCTTTTCCTTGATTTTCAAGGAGACTGGAGGCACGGACACTGTACAATGTCACTTCATCTTCATGATACTCTTTCAATTTGTCTCTGACCGCCTTGAGATTAGTGCAAGCTTTCTCGTAGACAGAGAGGATGCAAGGAGGTCTGGATGAAGGATGGAACAGTTCCTTCTGACATAACTGTGGTGTTCTGAAATGGTCAGTGATGACTTTGAAAAAGTCAAGATTGGATACAGCTGACGAGAAAGAAAAATAGTAAAAGCTACACGTCACATTCATGATAATGAAATTCTACAAGCACATGTAATAGAGTCAATAAACATTAAAGGCCCTTTTATACTATGTGTACGGTGCAACATGACTGGATGGGACACAATGCCATGTGATACTGTATAATACAATATGTTGAAAACATGATTTTACATAAAAGACCATTTCACAGTAAATACAACAGGTCAAAATAATGGCGGGGGGGGGGGGAGGGGCCAGTGGGCCCCAAAGCTCCTAGAAACTTGCTCCAGCCCGTAGCTTCTATAGGGAAATGGGGTCCGGTTGGCTCCCATACTGTATATTTCAAACTTAATTGGACAATCTGTACATGAACCTATCCATCCACAAGTCAACCATCTTATATCTCCCATGGCTTGTGCATTTCGTATACTGACAGTCACTCAAAACATGTGAAACATATTACTCCTGAAATCAGTTCACATCACTCTTCAATAGTCTGCTTTGTCACAACGTGGAACTCACGCAGGCACACACCGATGTCAGTCATGAGAAATGAAGGCAGAGCCTCGCAAGACAACTGATGACAATCTCCTTTTCAACCTCCGTACCTGCAGCGTGACATTTGCACTGCTTTATTTACACTCTACTGTAATGCATACACCTGAGCTGGAAACAGTATGAGTATGCTGACATTGCAGTGCACATGCTTTGCGTTTCATGCAAGAGACCGCAATGGTGGGAAGTACATTCTTCCATGATCAATGTAAAAATGAAAAGGGTGAACTAAAACTTTGGTATGCTGAGCGAATCTTTTTTAGGTACAGCACACAGTATAGTACATCACGCACAATTTTCGAAGCCTTTTGATGTATGGAAGAATGAGAACAAACTATTTGGGGATGTCAAGCTATTACAAAACTGGGATAACATCATAAACTTTTTGTATGGCGAAAGCCATGCACGTCACATGTACGTATATACAGCTGAGAATCTATCACTCGTTATGTAGTATTGCACACAGTTCTAATATAGTTAGGTGGCTTCAGGTCTCTGTACTGTTACGTACACATTGTAGGCCTAGATCATTGACTGACGTATGAATGTCGAGTTTATCCAAACAGTCCTTTTTTGTTTGATAGTTTTGGGCCCTAGATTTCATGAGCTCCACCCTGCCATCCCTGCACAATACCATGTAATACAATGCAATGAGATATGATGCAATAAACTGAGTTGGAATAATTTCTGCTTTCACCCAATTGTTACTGAGCAAAATATTTTGACTGATAAGATAGAATTGCTATTTTGTTAGATCACATGACTAAGTAGGACAAAGTAGGGCTTTTGCAAGCTTGCATTCATTGATA
>WURT03005722.1:0-14621 GCA_009936505.3 Holothuria glaberrima
ACCACTGTGTGGCTTCCATTTAGCCCCTTCAGCACATTGCCTGGCTACCTGCCTGGGTACTGAAGCCTCGGAAAGAAATGGAAATCATAGAATACATTTTTCCTAACCTATCTTTTTAAAGTTCCACACAACGGCTTAGGCCAAATGTGGAAAAATAGTCCTGCCTTTATCTGTGAACTGACAAATCAAACTTGTTATTCCATTTCAAGAAACTGGTCTCTTACGTACCTGACTGTAGAAGGAAACTACTGTTGCACACTGCAGTTTACAGCATAAACTTTCCTACACAAAAATTTCCAAGAGCCGGTTTTGTGAGTTGTTTTCTAGTGAGTTGTTTTCTGAAGCCAGAACCAGTATTATGAACATTTAACGTTCGGTGCTCTTATACTTATAGTTGTGAATGAAACGAACGAGAAGCCCGAAATGCAATCAGCAGCCACTCCCGGGCACATAACATTAGACTTTGCAATACATGACGCCAGTTACGATGTATTGCACAATTACATGGATTGGGGGATTTCCAGTCTGCAATACATATAGAAGCAGAGTTCAAAGATTGTACCATACGCTTCATGTCGCTCTTTATGGACTGAATACTGGGAAACACGTATAGAGCTATTCTTCCATATTGACAGTTTTTTATTTTTTTTTTATTATTGAGTCGTAAATATCAAAATATTAACGTAAGAAAACGGAACATAAATAAATCACACCTGCTGTGAAGTTGAGGTACGAGAAGGCTAGCAATACCTTTAAATGAAAGTTCAAGTTCATGAAATTTATAAGGCGCACAAAAATAAAAAATTATTTTAGTGCGTCTTACACAAGGGCGTAAATACGGAGGTGTGGAAGGGTGTGATACCCCCCAGTGGAAATCAAAACTCGGTCTCTGAGAGCCAAAAAGTCGGTCTCAAATCCAGTTCAGTATGCCTTTGTAACAATAGACCAGACATGAACAACATTTGATACCTTACTCAAATTGAAATTCCAGCAGAGATGAAGTGAAAGTGAAAAGATTGCCCGAATTTTCTACTGAGTTCTCGAACTTTTGATCGAATGCCCAGCCCGAAAAATGTGCAAAAAAAAAATTTTGGGCGCTTCGCCCGCATATAGTGGTTTATTGGTCTATTTCATGCACCTGAACTGCAACGAATTCGGGCAACTTTCTGAGATTCGGGCAAAAAAATTTCTTCCCCCAAAGTGGAAGAGTCCCGTTGAGCTATGATTATTACTACCGTCCTGTAAATTGTATTGCCGTAGCCAGACGGGGGGGGCAGGGTCCATGGGCCTCCCCTAATCGAATTCTAAAAAAAAAATATCTTTTATAATTTTTTAAGTGGAGCAAATAAATTGACTTCAAATTATGCTAAATGCTGCATCAGATTGCATCTGAGGATACTTAAATATTGAAAAATTCTTCAAAGGGGAGGGGGACACCCCTCTCCTTAAACCCCTCCCCCAGGCCGGCTATCAGGCCCGGCAGTTGGCCCCCTCCAAACAAAAATCCTGGCTATGCCAGTGGTAAATTGTAATTACCTAGGAAATTCGGCTCGTACAACTTTGTCAATGGGAGTCAATCTCCAAGAAATGTTTAGTTGGTCCCAAAATAGTTCATACCCCCTTGCGAATTCATGTATATAAGCCCCTGGTCTTACAAAAGAGAAAGTGAAAATGTAAAAAGACAAAGTTTAAGGATCAGATGCTAGCGAGAAGTTCCGAGGACTATTTTCCCAAGAATGACTTTTAGTTGAAGGTAAGCAAAAGTCTCAGTTGGTGACTACTCTTTGATTGACATCAGGTTACAAAAGATGCAGAGCAGCTCATATTACACAACATGCAGAAAGAGTGTTTTGATTGCCTTGTATAGTCACCAGGATACGGCCTTAAACAATAAACCATGTTTGTGCCTTCGGAAGAAGATAAAGACAGTTTTGGGCGGGGCTTGAACTAACTTAGTTGGGAGAATTGGAAATGTCTGGGATGAGACAATATCCCCTTTAAGTACAACACGTACGTAGGCTTGCATCAAGAGGCGAGTGTGGCAGTCTTATATTATGAGTAACATTTGTAGTATGATGTACATGATGTGAAGTATTATTCATTGCATAAGCTTATTAAATGGTCATTAAGTGCATTTTCAGGGAATAAGCATTATGAAGCATCCAACTTATTAATCCTTTATACCACTTAGTTATACCATTACCCCCCCCCCCCCGCCCTCTGTCATTCCTCATTGGAAGCTTTACATTTGGATTCACTTTCAAAATGAGTAAAACTACCATTTTTAGTGTGGGCTCTTGGATGGTACCAACATTAAGTGTTTGACATGCTAGAGCCAAAATGTTGCTAAATTATAGCAATTCATATCATGAAATCAGTTTAAAGTTTTTCCAAAGATAGCAACATTTTACATCTAAGCCAGTTTAACCAAACGAAAATTTCTCAAGGGGAGGTGTTTCAGTCCCTCCTACCTCCCACCGTAACTTTCCCTTACACCCAACACAAATATAAACAATTTATCAACATGGAATCAGTTCAAAACCTTGCCGTTGCAATGACAGGATCTTTTGCATCTAAAACACCTCAAAAGATCATTTTTTTTGCAATCGGGAGGGGGATACTCCTTCCCTTAAATCCCCACTCACTCCAGTTGACAAAGGAAGGGTTCACTCAAGGTACGAATATGTTTTTTAACACGGATTTTCTGAGTTCATCTGGGATGTGATTGCGACATCATTTTCCGTGGTTCCCACCAATCATCAAATGATGTCGGCGCCACTGGACAGGGGTTTATGTTTGTATCACCATAGAGGAAGAAGTCTCCAATTTTATCCTTGAGCCGTAGTGAATGCGATTAATTACGTTATCCCTGGATGGAAGGCTTACCTGTTTTTTTTTTCTCACAAGTAGGGCAGATTCTGTAAAAACCCTAAAATATCTTGGTGTACTTCGAGCGCTTTGGAGTTTCGTTGCTCCATTTCTTCCAAAGATCAGTTCAATATATTTAAGAAATGCACAGTCCCTCTACAGAGTAACTATGAAATAGATAGTTTAGACAATTTTCTGTAATGATGGGGGGGGGGTTAATTTAAGAACTTCTAGTTGTTCTTTTATTTATCACACAGTACGGTAAGCGGTTATAGCGGATTTGACCATCATCAGGTAGGGCTCCCTGTGAAAAGAATGCTATCACCAGTTTGGGCCAGGAGCCCTGACAATCGATTTACTTTACTCTAAATGTGAACTGCTAAGTTTTTTCCTTAACCTACAGATTCCGTTTAGGGGTTTCTTTGTGTTGCTCCCTTAGACGACTTGGCACCAGTATATCGGACAAACTCTGGGAACCATAGGCGGCTCTAACTGTCTAAGCAATTTGGTTTGAGGTGACAAAATCAGGTCCGTATTTAGAGCGGTTCGGAAGACCCACCCTCCATCCCCGGCAATATCAATGGTCCGCTTCGGAAGGTACAATAGAAGTATGGTTATTATTTTGTATTTAAGTGAAGTCCCCCTGTCCCATAAAGCTTTCAAAAGCCCTTCAGAAACCATCTCAGACAGCTCAGACAGTCAGTCATGCGCTGGTCTGCCTTTAAAATAACTACACTCATAAAAGGCAATCGCTATTCCATAGTCGTAAGAAGCTGGGGAAACAGGCAAAGTGGCTTGATACGTTTGGATAAAATGAGACGGCCAAAATCATACACATTACCAAGGGTAATGTTTGACATTTCATGGCCTGGACATATGAGGTCGAAGATGATCCTGTACCTTTCGATCGTGAATGAGCACGAGAAAAATTCGACAAGAGCTTAAAGAGTACGAGGCAAGAGTGTACTAATCTCTCTCAATCCTGATGTCACAACCTCCATTTAGCGTCCCCATGCAGCAGACGGAGTGTGTATCCAGTCCAAAGCTACTTTCTCAAAGGTTGTGAGGGATGACGAATCCTTGATCAACACCACTGCTTGACAGCTGAACCCACAAGTAAAGGCCTTAATTAGAAAGCTTCCTGTGTCCCACAACCTGAAGTCGCATCACTGCGAACAGCCAGGCCTAACAAGCAATTTTTGAGCACCCCAAAATTTCCAGGGGTGCCACCTGGATTTGATCCAAGGACCGTTCAAATGCAAAGCAGTACACTCAACTACCAAGTAAGCTTCACCGTTAAAAATTTTGTTTCTTTCATTGCCTCACAATACGTTTTTACTTTGCCAAAATAGTACTGTTTTGGATCTCAGCACATTCGAAAACGTTTTTTAATTGGGAAAGGCATTGGGAAAGGGAATGCCTGTAACTCAGAATAACAAATCACCACCCCTACAAATAGATCAGTCAAAAGCCCCAGTACGTCTTTGATCAACTCTTAAATGCTCAACTTAAAATAATTGAAACGACAGTTTAAAACAATCTTGCAACTCTGTTCAAAATTTGGGCAAAACATAACGTTTGCCCCTCTGCTTCTACTCAGGGGCGTAACTACCGGGGCGTGGGAGTGCTACACCCCAGAAATTTTCAAAGTGTCGTCCGTCGGGAAATTTGCTGGTTGTCGGGAAAAATTGCCTCTTTCTTTTGCAGTTTCCTGACTTTGTTTAAAAAATATTTTATTTGGGGCTACAGAATTGTCGGGAACTTTATTGATGACTTTCATTTACTTAATGTTTGTCCAAAACTGTGCAACAAAAGCCTAATTGGAATGTGATGCAACACACCCTGACTGCTCCTCGGGGATGAGCTGGCGGTATCAGAAGTCAGGTGCGTCGGGTCGCAGTCAGATTGCAGGTAAACCGTACGCGCACAGGCGCACATTGCCGAGGTGGATATATTCAAAAGTCTTATCTTCTGTTTGTAAGTCACACATGGTTGAGCACACAGGCTGTCGTCTGATTTGCAAAGGTTACCTTATTAAAAGATGAGTTGCTTTTGAGTCAATGACAGCTGAACACTGTCACGGCCTTACTAAACCGCGACGACCCTCCCTTCCCCCGACTTCACCCGAATATCAAACACTTTGGTTATTTCCGATGAAGTCGAAGAAGAATGTCGGATTGCAATCGGGACAGAGAGTGAGGTCGAGAACAAAATGTAGCACAAACCTAACCGAACCGTCTACCACGAGAATGGTTTTTCTTGTCACGTAGCAGTCGGGTCGGTGCAGTATGCGCTATTTTTCACTTACTAAACTCATTAAGTCGGAGGCGTTCGCTTTTCCTGTAAACTTTAAAGTGCGTACATTTTGTATTCCTATGATTGCGAAAAAAGTTCGCTTTTCCGACTCCTTCTGTAGATGCAGTTCCTAAAACATAACCAAATGGTTTTTAAAGGTCTATTTTTCGGTGCACCTCGCGCGCATCCTTCATGCCCACTATTTGTCCAATTATTAATTCAAGAAGGACAGAATGTGCCTTAGATTATTGTGAAGTCCCGCGTGGCAGCTTTTGTAATCCGAGTTCCTAACCCTCAAACCGATACGTCATAAAGAAATCGAATGGCCGTTAGTCGATCAAGGTTATTATATTACCAGATGCCGATTTTTTGTTTTTATTTTAGTACTTAAAATGCGTAAATTATTGAACTCAAATTTTATTTCAATGGTAGCATATGTAGCACCAGATGGCATGTAAGGACACCTAATTTTTCAAAAATTTCTCAGAGGGGTTCCCAAGGGGAGGGGGAGGGGGAACCCCTCCCCTTAAACCCCTCCCCAGGCCGGCGATCACAGAACATACTGCGTTCTCGATATCCTGGCTACGCCACTGCTTATGAGTTAAACTTTCTTGACACAGGCGTTGAGGCATTTTTTGTCGGGAATATAGCCCATTTTGTCGGGAAAAAATGTCCAGCACCCCCTCCCCCGAACAGGTATGCCTTTAGAACTTCCTGTCTATTCAAATGTTGCCAGGCACTGATACAGCTTTGAATAAAAAAAAATACCGCATAAGTTACAGTAACCCTTATACACACGCCAGGCACCTGTGGCTTTAAAAATAGCGATCATCGGCTTCAGTAATCTATCAAATGAAAGTTTTCCGGTTCCCCCTTTTTTGGGTGCCATGTAAACACAAACACATGCAAATACAAAATAAATGTCATTTAGCAACTTTACATAACATAACGTAGCAGGTTAAAGGGCAAAGGAGGGCTAAGGCCCCATAAGATGCCCTGAAGTCCAAAACCCCTTTAATAAAAGCAAACAACCAACCAACACCTAAAGAGCCCAGTAACAATTAGATTCTACCACAGTCATGGAAGAAACTTACAACTTACGTTTCCGGCAATGTACTTAGAAGTCATTTTTGGCAAAAGAAATTCCTTATTACCATACGCGCTAACTAATGACGGCTACAGTTTGGCATGTTATCATTTTTTATTTGAACTAGCACCTTCCGTATTGAAGAAGCTGCACACGAGCCTAAAAATAAATTGTTGAAACCACGACGCCTGGGATGCTGTCAATTCACATGACCAGTGGCTGAATGACCTAGTCAACCTGGGTTGAATCTTAAAATTAACACGAAATACATACTGTACTTGACAATTGCAGAAAAATCTTGCAATAGTTTATGAATACAACTGCATACAAATAATCTGAAATTTGTAAGACGGAAGGGATGATTTGGTCCAAATGTAGAAAATTTTTGTATACCATTTCGTATAACGTTAATTTTTTCAAGACTGAAGACCATTCTTTGCAAACTATATTTGGGGGTGGGCACTTTCCCCCTATGCCCCTATGGGAGCCGCTAATGCAGTGGGACCATGCGTGTTTGAGATACCAGCCTAGAAAGATGCATATTCGCATGGGTGGTAATATGCAACCGGAGCGACTCCTTCCTTTTTCACCTTGCACAGGTGATGTCCTGGGGAAGGGGTCTAACTGCAGAGGGTGTCCGCTCCCCTTTGATAAAGTTTTGTTCATTTAAGGTGGCTTAGATGCAAAATAGTATTTTCTTTGACAAATTTTGGAAAACTTTTACAATTAAGTGAATTCTTATTTATGGTTGACTGTAAAGGAAATGTTTGGTGTCTAAGTGGAGGAGTGACAACTCTTTCCTTCGAAAAATTCTTCTCTAGATGCGGTGGCTTGGATGCAAAACAGTGATATCTTTTGCATTTTTTTCAATTCAATACATGCTTGGAAATAACCATTAAACAGTGACATTTTGGCTAAGAAATGACGCTCGTTATAAAATTTTTTAACGACAACCACACAAGGTACCAATGTTATCGTATATACTACTCATGATATTACGTTGCTCTAGGATTCTCTACTGATGCGGGATCCCTTCAGAAGTCGAAGATGTACTTTTTTCGGAATAGTGTTTTGGTCAGAATAATGTATTATTGACCAAATAATAGTTGTAAGATAGGGAGTGAGTGCGAATGCGCGCGAAGCACGCCGAAATTTTGCATTGAAAATCATTTCCATGACAAAATCTGCGTGCAGAATTTGCACTGAGACACTTTAAATTCCTAACAAAATGCATCCGCCAGTTAGAGGGCGAGTCTTCTGTCTAGTATGATTCGTATAAGCTTTCAATTTTCATAAAATATGTCTTCCCAGTCCTTGAATTCTTCTCCTACTTTGCATTCTTTCGATGCCGTGCATTAATGACTCCTACGCACAAGAACAAACGGCTTAATTGTTGAAATCTCATCAGTGAATAATGGAAATATGTTTGGAGAGGGTATTGATAGTAAACGCATCCAGCTGCATGCGTGAGGAGCGCGCGAAAATTTTGGTACCTTGTATAGGATTTGCGAGAAATTTTAATAGTTTAAGGACGACTTGTGATAAAAAAAATACTTTTGATAAAAAAGATGATTAAAACATATGCATCAGTCAGTCAGAAACACACTTTATCCTACCCATTACCTGATTACAAATCTGTCGCGTAAACGTCTTTGTGGCTCATTTTAAATATTTCGGGAAAATTTTCGGAAATCGATTGGGGGAACGTGCCCCCAATGCCCCCCGCCACCATACGTAGGGTAGACGCAAAACCTCAGAAGTATTAGATTTGAATCAGAGTGCGATTTCCTGCAAGCTAGAGCGTTTGGGATGCCGAAGTTTCTCCATGCTCTTGCTAAACATGGGGAAGATTCGATCATAACTATAGCGGCACATTTGTGTTTTACTGACGTAAAACCAAGTCCCCAACCGCAGTGAAGCCGAGGTCGACGATGATCCCGCATGAACTGCATGGATAGCTCTAAATTGAAAATTCCTGGATCCGCCACTGCTAACATAAATTCATTCAGTTGCTTTCAAAGTGGTGTGCAAACGGTGGTAGCGTCCGGGGGCATTTCGAACTATATCGCCTCCTTGCTCGATTTCCCCAATAAAACCTGATAGTTAAAAATATAAGTTAATCGTTTGTCCAAGAAAAAGCCTTTGTATGCAATGTACTCTGTATTTCTAAACTGTCTTGAAATGCAGTAATTTCTGGACGCGCTTCGCGCGCACCCGTCACTTCTACTTGGCACAATTAAGCCTGATTCCAGTATGACTGTTTCAGTCATAATTCTGCTCTACAGCCACATACAACCCCTACAACCATCCGTTCTCCTCCATCCCAAATTCCCTGTTTGTCACCAACTCGTGTTTGTCTGATTTAAGAAATTGCGAAAAAGGGTGTTCAAATCATGAATTTAGTGCATAGTCTATTTATTGCCCATAACATCTTGAAGACGTAATTTTAAAAATGGTGCCCATCTGGGGTTTTCTCTGGGTCCGACCTGAGGAGGTGAGGCGGTCCCCTGGAAACCGCATACAGTTGCTTCTGTCTGCATTTTTTCTCTTTTAGTCGACAAAACATGCCACTCACTCCCTACCCTCCCCCATTCAGAATGTCATGGCGATCCCCTACTCGAGAATTTGAAGTTCAGTGCAGAGTATACTGTGGCTCTTTCTCGGAGGTGTACTAGACAGGTGTATTTGTTTAAACTGGAGGTTGTGCAATACGTAAATTTAATAGGGAGATTTTCTACTGTCTGCATGGGTAGGATTATGCAGCCTTTAAAGACTTATACTCATCACCACATGTACATTTTTGGTCGGGGCTATCAAAATTCTCCATTACTGACTGCTCTTCAAGTTTGATTGACACCAGAGTCAGAAAATTAAAAAATGCAGAGTAGCTCCCATTACACAGCATGCACAGAGGCTGTTCCGATAACTCACTAGGTCCTTGTTTGCCCACCAGGATATAGCCTTAAGTAATAACCTAGGCTTGTGTCTGCAGGAGGAGCTTAAAGGAGTTTTTGGGAGTGGCTAGAAGTAACTTAGCTGGGAGAACTGGAACTGTCTGCAGGGTTGAGGAGATCTGCCCATTAAGAGCGTTTCATGGCATGTGTAACTATTTGCTTTACAGCTGTACCACGCAATTGCTTGTGTCGGTGTTTTACTATTGAAACGAATTTGTGTGACATCATAGGCTTATATGGGTGACTAGTTGAAAGTTGCCCCCGGCGGACGTGTAAGTATCTATGCACCTATAACGGCTGCATCACGGACTTCTTATACATGTGGACAGAACATACTACACTAACGTCCTATGCGCAGGGTGTCGCCACCGTATGTACGTTTAGGCTAACCAATATGGCTGCATGTTTTGTGTGTGTGCGTGTGCGTGTGTGTGTCAAGTTTGTGTGTTATGTTTTGTGTGTGTGTCAAGTTTGGACTTACTCAAGTGGTTCAGTATCGGCAGATTTTGCGGGGAACTGGAATATTTTTCAAATAAAATGCAAAGCTTGGTCAAATTCAACAAACAGAAGGAAAGACTTTGATATTTCCTTCTTCCATTCATGTTTGTATTTTGTCTGAAATGTTGCAGATTCATTTTCAAATCATGCCATTTACAGCAGCGCGAAGGCCATCTTGGTAAGCCTATACGTGATCTAACGGGGCGACCGTATTGGTCACTGATCCTCTGTCCATAGGTATAAGAAGTCTGTGGGCTGCATTCGTAAAACCAAGAGTATCAATATTTAGAGTATGTACGTCAAAAAAGGAGTATATACATATTCGACCCCTGTTACGAAGTTAAAGTTGAAAGTGGCGCTCTTTAAATCATGTCTGTCTAGGACACTCCATTTTTCGGCTTCCTTACCTTATTTCTATTCTAAGCTTCATATCCGTATCTTTAAGTCAACTTGATATTTATTTCATTGAGGTTACTAGCTATAAACGTTTTGTTCTAGTATCATGTCTTTATTTTCACTGCACATTAAAAATGTAGTCATAAGTGTGTGAACGAAAGAAGTAACGAACGAATGAACTAAGGAAGGAACGAATGAATGAATGAAAGACTGATGAAAAACTGATGCATGAAAGACATGTTCAACAGAGTACAAAGTTTTCTTACTAAGCAGTGGCGTCACAAGGGTTGTTTGCAGGGGATCAAGAGACTCGATGTTCGCCCCTAGAGCCCGGGGCCCGGAATACCTGTTTGTTCGATCCAGTGGGGGGGCGCCGGAGCTGATTGGGGACACCACAGATGACGTCGTAATGCGACCTCAGTCAGTTCCACGTCTGGGAAAATTGTGCCTTTTATATACGTCTTTCCTGCGATTTTATAGTCCTCCTGGGAGGGGTTGTTCTCTCCCCTTTGAGAAATTTTTGTAAATTTATAGTGGCTTAGATGCAAAACGGTGATGTTTTGGGAAATTTTTGGAACTGATCCTATGTACGAAAAATGTCAATCAGTGAATTCTAATTTTTGATTAGGTGAAATAGGAGAGTATGTTGTCTAAGAGAAGAGTATGTTGTCAACAAACCTCCTCAAGCCCTCAACCCTGGCTACTTTACTGCCTTCTATCCGGGGCAATTTTCAAGCAAAAGTACCTGCGGGGAGTCCACAGAAACATTCTTGATTTTTCCTTTGCTTCATTGTACATTATAAATAGGTATCTAAGGTTGGCAGAAACCGGTATAGGGCCTCCTGGAAGCTTTTTATTAATTATACACAAAAAGAGAGGACCAACATGATGCTTATTACCTGACATCCAAATGACACTATGACGCCAATCACTTCTACAGCGATCGTATTTTACTGATTGTGATCCAGAGTCCAAACGCCCTGAGATTTCAGCAATGGGGAATGAGCGAAAGGGAGAGTAAAGGTACATGATATATCATCTCCCTGATAGGTATAACAAAGGGGGTAGAGGACTAACAAGCGCATTTCAGAACGCTTTTTTCTGCCGTGAATGCATTGACTTTCACCATCTGTAATAAGTGAGCGCTAAGCGCGCGGTAGAAATGTTTCGAAAAGGTAACACTACAAAATACGTACTTGCGCAATGATCTTTCACATCACGTGACAAACTAGATTATTCAAAGATCCCATATTGATGTGAGCCCCCACAGAGGTTGCAGATTTACCTTTCAAGAAAACCATTGAGATCAGAATAATTTCCTTTATCTTACTTTGATAATGGTCATGAGATGGAGTGCAGACCGTAACGAGTGCGCGAGAAGCACTCCGAAATTGTGCATTAAATATAATTTCCATGACTGCATTCAGGCTCTTCGTCGAGACTCTGTCAACCAGAAAGTGAGTCTTCTACTTTGGAATTTGTAAAAAGTTTTCAACGCCTGTCGCTTTGCTTCTCCGGGAGTTGTTATCGGAAGGTATTCATAAAAAGCACGCCAGTGAGCTAGCAGGCTTTAAGCTCGCGAAGCGCGCAAAAATTTCGATAGTTTTACGAAGTATTTGCAAAAATTCTTATAGTTTGGGAACCACTTGTGAAAGAAAATGACGCGAAACTTATTATCTCAGGAGTAATAGGGCGATTTTCTAAATTTTCATTGAAATAAAATGCCCCTATTTGTCCTGGAAAAAAAATTACGCGTCCCGCCCGCAAAACGCAGCAGATTTGGGTTTTGGTGTGGACGCACCTTTTAAGAAGTACCAACTTAATGGCCTGCAGGCAGGAGGGGTGGATTGAGTGGTCAGAAGAAACCTCTTTGAAATCAAACCGCCCTTTAAAATCGAATAATGTAAAAAAAATCTGATGATTCTTTAGCGTCTGTTACTTTCCCCCACTCCTATAATTTACCTTCATTTTGCACATTGCTAAAATACAGCACACTGCACATGAAAATTAGGTTGTTATAATTACGTCATAATGTACTCAGTTCCAACAAGTCAAATTTCCGCCCCTTTAGGCGCGATCTTATCGTCCCCAGGTGCTACTGTGAATGGTTCAGTAACAACCCGTTATTTGTATAAATGCTTTGACATCCATCAGGAGAGTAGTCAGTATAAAGGGCAATGGGCGCCCCCAATCAGGTTGCATGCTGAGAGGCCATATCCATGCTTCATACGATGGCAAGTTAACCGAGTTTTTCGTAACTGCTTCCAAGTATTATACTTATGTACCCAAAAGTTTTCGGCACACGTCACACTCTGTACAGTTTACTTTTTCTTTAAATGTTTGATTCCGTGTACGGTACAAGTCACTCCTCTTGTTATTATAAGTAACAATGGCGCCTCCAGGATTTGGTGATTGAGGGGTCACTACAGATGATGTCGTAATAGCTCCGCAGTTAACCCCAAGTCTGCATAAATTGCACCTTTTACGCTTTTTTATGCTCCCTGCTTTTGTATACAGCAGTGGGGATTCTTCCTTTGTCATTACATAAATGCGCCGTCCTAGGTGAGTGGTCTAAAGAAAAGGGGTGTCCCCTCCCTTTTGAGAAACTTTTGGCCATAAAAATAATGGTTTAAGGTTGCTTAGACGCAAAATGGTGTTATCTTTGGGATATTTTGGAACTGATCATATATGGCTGGAAAATGTCCATAATTTAGTGAATTTTAATTTTTGATAAGGTTTACTAAGGTGAGTATCGTGTCTAAGAGAGTCAACAAACCTTCTGAAGCCCTCTTTTGGCTACTTTCTTCCCTTCTATTCGGGGAAATACGTGCATGGAGTCCACGGAAACATGCTTGGACTATTAGGAAAATTTTCCTTTTCTTCCATGGGAATACCTCAGTATGATTTATTCGGGTGTGAAGGCATTTTCAGGGCCCTGCGAAATTAGTCAGTGTCCTGTGACTTCAAGTTGTAAAGAGAAAGTTAAATAAAAGCTGATTCTGTCACTGAATACTGTGGATTCATATTTTTCTTTGTCGGCAGCCATGTCACACAAAGAACAAAACTGTATATTATACGTATTTCACAGTCGACATGGTCGAGAGCCTCATTACATAGTGTAACAGACTAAAAGTATACTCAATCTTTACTTTAGTCTTTATATATACATGGTAATGATGGTATGCATGATCCATCAACACTATAAAAACAGTTTCTTGTATAATATATACCTAAAGAAATAAACAGATTTATAACTTTTACTTGAAAGTTGAAACTTCTGCTTCATTACAAGCCTTTATGCAGTGTAAAAGGTTTTTTAGGTTTCGCATTTTCTCTGTCGGCCAATCGTTAAAGACGACATCAATGTTTTTTTGTTGTCTGTGAGATCTTTCTCACAGGTAAGAAGAATGCAGTCGTTCAACCGATCGTCGGACATTGTTGAACGTAGGCAATTCTTCGCGAGTTTCAAGTTACTGCATGGAGATAACGGAGGAGGTGTTTCGCTTCCCAACATAAATCGCAGATATTGTCTGTAGAAACTTCCTGATAACAGCTCCGTGATTACGAAGTGCGCCATCTTTTCAAAACTATTAAGATTTCGACGGGAGGAGGTAGGGGAAGGGTCGCTTCTTTTGGCCATAAAAATGTTTGTCTTTCCTAACGTCTTATTTTAGTTCAAAACATATTACCAAACTCTCAAAAAATATTAAGACTTTTGGTCATAGTAATTTACAATTTTTTTTATTTTTTATTTTTGTTTTTTTATTTCGCAGTTTTGCTCTGCGACTGAAATATATATATATATATATATATATATATATATTTGCCCTGCCAGAGTCACATTTTTGGGAGTTGGGAGGGGGAGGGTTGAGCACCCTACCTTCCCCTTGAGTTACGCCCCTGCTTTACTGTGCATTATAAAAGGGCATCTAAGACTGGGAAGGGCATCTAAGGCTGGCAGATACCTGTATAAGGCCTCCTGGAAGTTCTGGATTAATTATATAAAATGCGGCAATGACGTAATGCCTATTACCTGACATCCAATCGATAATATCGAGTATGACGCAGACCACTTCATATGTGTCGTATTTTACGAATTTTGACGAAAATCCAGACGAACAGCTTTCAGAAATGGCGAATAGAGGGGACGGAGAATATAGGTGAAGGGAGGAGCCATAGAAGGGACTGAGAGTATAGGTGAAGGGAGGTGACAGACCTCTCTGATAGGCATAGCAAAACCGGGGTGAAGGGCAAAGAAGTGCGTTTCCAGAATGCCTTTTCGTCATAAGTATATTGACAATCACAATCTATACCAATAATGGTTGCTCGCGAAGCGCTCCGTAAAAGTTTTTGAAAAATGTTTAACGGCAAATACGTACTTTCAACCTTCCACATCATGTTACAAATCAGATTAAAAGATCCCATATTGATGCGAGGCCCGCTACAAATGTTTGAAGATGTATATAAATTTTTGTTGTTGGAAAGTGTTGTGATCAGAAAACTTCCATGTATTGTTACGGAAC
>WURT03005733.1:0-36121 GCA_009936505.3 Holothuria glaberrima
GCTATTTTTTAATGTTTCTCTTTACAAGTGAAAAAATCCGGTTCCGGCCGGATTTGAAATACTATCCGGCAAAATCCAGTTCCGGCCGGAACCAAAAATTTGAATCCAGTGCATCCCTAATTCTTAAGATTTGACTTGACTGCTGCGATAAATGTTGGGGTGTGAACCTTCCTTGGCTGAACTGTGGGAAGGTAATGGGGGGGGGGGAGGGGATGTGAAGCATGGTGGGGGTAGAAATATGGGGAGGATGTAACATTGGTGGTGAATTGTATCTAGGTGAGTGTCAATGAAAGTGAGTGACAGAGGCTACATTGGGGAGGGGTGAGTATTAGTATTTCACTAGAAGAACTTAAAAAGCTATTATTTTCCTCTACTCAGCATCAGAATTTGTCTGAAAATTTTTTCTCATGGCTGTTTTGCCTTTACATCAACAGTTTGGAAAGTATAGGCTTCAGAGTAATTTTGTCGATGGGGGTCAATACTTGATTCTGAGAGGAGTCATCTTATGTGATCTTGACTTCTGCCTTAAATTTTAGTTACTGTTAGAGCTATGTCACCATCAGTGCAAAATTCCAGGTTTGCACATATGTCCATGTGACATGTAAACATGTGCACTAGCATTATTAAGTGTCATTGTTTTGTACACATTGCTTGTCTGTAAAATTGTATTTCTAACCATATCTCTTAAATAGCAAAAGACAAGCCTCATTGTGCCTTATAAAAAACACAGCAGTCGAAAGTTTAGAAAGCACATTCCATTTACTGACTTTAAAGTCAGTGTTGTGTTTACCCTCAAACATCACCACATTCTGGCTTTCAAAGTTTATCCATGTACATATCTTATCCATTCTTTTCTCATCACAATTTTCTAATGATCAAGGGTTTCTAAAGGCTTTTGTAGTACAAAAAACAAAAAAGCAAAAAACAAATTAACAAGTAATCTCCCCTCTGTACTTTGTGCTTTAAGGGTAAAAATGTTTCAAATTATTTTTGCAATTTTTTACCATAAACATTAACTATCTGTGAATAAATATATGTCATTTTGACAGTAAAATTGGGACTAATGTGTTTATGCTAGGATCTGTTTATATTGCTTTACTGTCATTAAGTTTATGAAAGGTAGCATTGGATTCAGCTCACGTCAGGTTAAATTGTGAGATGAATCAACATTCTAGCCCTCTCAGTATTTATTTTATTTGCAGAGCAAAAGTTTAGCACAAATTTTCGCTTTCATCTGAATTAAGTACATTTTGAAAAAGATGCAGCTGTTATTTGCATCATGTAGAGAGTGGGTTTATTACATATTAAATAGAGGTGCCAGCAGTTTGAATAAAAGTTGCACATCCCGAATGTAAAACATTCCATGTTTGCAGAGGCTATAGCTTTAAATACGTTTTGGACAATTGCAATTTATCAGTAAGGGTGAATATTGAAAAGCAATAATATTTAAGTCATCTCCTTTCATTTGTACTTGGAATGGTTTAGAGGCATTTTACCCGTGTTGCTCATGTGATGGACTTAAATGTAAATAGTAAATATCAAATACACAAATGGAATACTTTAAACTAGTAGAAATGTTTAACACCTGAAAAAGGCTGTACCAAATTATGCAAAACATTTCACTGGTGGTTTTTTTAGAATTTATGGTAAAAAAGTTGGTTTGTTCTTTTCTTTTAAGTAAATAAGCCTCTCATGTTCTTGTAATGGGTTAGTATAGATGGAAGGGGGTGGGGGAGTAAGTTGTTAAAGGAAGCAAGTAGTTGGAGAGTAATAAATGCAATACATAAAATTGCATTCCTGTATTATTTTCTTGTGAACATCATTTTCTTGAGAAGTGGACTCTCATGACTGAAACATAGGGATACTAGATTTTCAGTCACCGCTTTGTTTGATATGCTAAGAAAAATGATTAATCTTTCTGGAAAAATAGGTTTTAGCTGCCTGTGAATTACGTTTCAGCTTAGCACTTTCCCAATGTGCTCACTGCTCATGTAACAGTGGGCTTACTTAAGAGAACCAGTACGTTGGTCAGGTGTGAATGTGAGATAAAATGAGAGACTAGGATTTATTCATTACTTCCTGCCTCAGAAATAACATCTTGAAAGAATTTTTAGGAAGGTTGGGTACTGGGTTTGTAAAGTTTTTGTTCAGATTAATAACTTGGAGGAAATAATTAAGAGCGGTACATGTTTCATTCCGTTTCACTATTTGCATAGAAATTTGCAGCTTTTTAATTTTGTTTCCTCCATATTTGAGAATGCTTACAGTTTCTCTATATTATCAGCCCTAATCAGTTGTTTGCAGCTTAAAGCAAGTGCATTCTGATTAATAAGCTTTAGTTATGGAAACAACTTGAGCAGTGCAACAGGCGTTTATCTTGTGCAACTCATTTAAAATTTGCTGAAATGTGTACGGTGCAGTCAAAACAAATATATTTCTAACATTAGAGTATCTTCAATATAAAGTCTGTATACAACTAGGTGTTTATGTGGACGCAGTTCCTGGCATGTCTCTGTATATCTTGTGCGAAATCGTTCAGTAAACTGCATGCTATAAATGGGCTGTATTAATGTTGCCTGCCTCCTTTTTGCAAGTAATGCACATTTTATTTTAGAAGATTTTTTTGGTCAACTTTGGAGAGTTCCATTGTTTATTGATAACATTTTGATGATATAGCCTATTTAAGATGACTTCATTTATAGTTTATTCTGTTAGGATAATATTTAGTTATTTACAAACTTTGTTCATTCCAAAATTGCTGAAGAAAGGAGCTTTCATAGTTTTTTATGATTCGTCTGATTGCACTGATCCATTAAAGATCAGTTGAATTGATTTTATTAAGGCTTGATGCAGGTATAGTTTTCTGAGAATTAACCACCTCTAGCCATCCGATATTGAAAAGCCTGCATTCTGATTGGTTAAACACTGACCTGCTATTCCACAACACATGGTCAGTAAATGTAAAAACTGATGAAAACAAAGTTTTTCACAGATTTTCGGTGGTAGATTAAGAATAAACCACATTTGTCAGACTATTATTGTCTCAAAAACTGTCTCGACTCCAAATTTGGCAAAATAACAGTTTGAGCTTTACCACATCCGTTATTTTGCCAAATTTGGAGTCTCCATGCTTTATTCACCAATAATCCCAATAATGGGATTTATTCCTTAATTATGTCTGAATTTGCAGCAGTTTTTTGGCTCTCTTTACACCAGCAAACAAAGATATCAAGCTGGAAGAAGGTGAAAAAATATGAAGAGGTTGATTGATTCACTTTGACTGTGATCAGAAGGAAACCAAGAATGGTGTTTACCTGATTATTTGGGCCAAAGCGCACTGTCTCAGAAGAATTTTTGTGACTCGCTATAAACACTGACCCTAATCCCTATCTAATCCCTTACCTTAAAAAATATCAATACAACACAATACCATCAGCCAATCAGAAAATATCGTATGAGACAGTGTGCATCAGCTGGATTATTCAGTGTAACTGTCAAATGTTGGTTTAGTTTTGAACTTGACTGAAGTTGGCATAAATATTAATTTGCTGGAATGCGGTAGTTTGGAATACCACCCACTTGTCAAATGAATCTGTGGGTTTCAATTTCGCTATTAAAGTTGTAGATATTTTGCAAAAGAAATCGATATTTAAGATAAGCTTTATTAGAAATGTGTTTTAAGTTGGAATTGAATAATATATTGTGAAAATTATAAAAGTTGGATGAAGGGAAGAACAGATGAATGGAAAGCAGGAGTCGTTTATTAATGGTTAAGTGGTTTCATTCCTTTAAGAAAAGTCCTCAGAAATGTTTTCCTTGTCTTTGTTTTTTTTTCTTTTTTTGTGTTGGAATTGGTAATATGTGGAGTTACTGCATGCCAAGTGATGTTCAAGTTTATGAGATATCTAAAGATAGTATTTACAAGAGGGAAGATAGAAGTGGTCTGAACTTACATTTTAAGAGTTCTAGTGTCTTTTTCTATCAATTTTGAATAAAGTGCACAACATTATGTCACATATCTTCTGGTCTCTTCTGTCAGCCTGTTTTCTTATCAATTATCAGTGACTTGCACCTAAATTTTGAATAGTTTTGATCTCAGATTTGGTATAAGGGAAGTTCACATATTAAACCAGGGAGATCCAGATGTGGAACTAGGGGTGTGTTGATATCCAACCAGGGTCATTCTGATAACCAACCAGGGAGGTCCAAATATGCCAGCAGGAAAATTCTGATATCTAACCAGGGGTGTATAGATGTCCAGTATAGGGTGTTCAGATATCCAACCAGGAATGTCCTGATATCATTATCCAACAAGGAGTTGCATGTGCAGCTAGAAAGGTCCCAGTAAGGCACCATGTCAAAATAGCCAAGCTGCAGCAGCTGCAGTCATGCCAATTGTTACCGTACACACCACAATAGTAGTACTTAAGTAATCCTACAAGTGAAATGTGTACAATAAAATAGCAAGACTGAGGCAGCTGCAGCTTAGCTGAGGTAGCTGCAGCAAGAAATTTTGGCATGGTACTTAACACCTCTCTCGTGCTTGTTAATTACTTCACACCAATCCTACCTACCATTTTTACCAAAATTAACGCCTGTAACTGGAGGAATTAGAGGACCTGGCTCTTAATCTGAATTTTAAAAGGAAAATACAAGTTTTGCCCGACATCTAGTATACCACCATGACAAAATTGTCCAAATTATTTCAATTAGTTTCCTACATGCATACAAGGTTTGTGACACCTTCAAAGACATGTGCAATCATCCGTTCATGATTTAAAACGCACATAAGATTGCGACTGAAAATGTTATTCTGGTTAATTGCAATAATACACCTTCATCATAGCCCTTACGAATCTCTGCCGCGTACTTTCCCAAATCAAACTTGACATACTTGGAAAGAAACACATCTCCTCATAGGGGGGACTCGGTCTGGTTAAGTAAACTTTAGGTGTTTTTTTTTTTCATAATTATTTTATAAATTTTACCACTTAAATTTTACTTTAAACTCCTGTTGCTGACTGCAACGATAGTGACCGTTTTTACATTAATTAAATCGAGTTAAATAAAGTACAAGGTTTCACGAGATAGTCGACCCCAAACTTATAGCTGCATGTTTCAAGTTTCCAACAAATTTTCAAAACATTTGAGAACGTCTTGGTCTATTCTCATCATTTGCTCATTATGTACGGTCGTAGTAAGAGAAATCATCGCCTAAATATGAGTATTTATCGATAACATGGATATTCAGCAAAAATCAAGAATTTAGAACATTTTATGTCCTTGAATTTGGGGGCAACATTATATGGCACATGAACATTGCGCATTTGGTGCACTTTGCTGCATAATCCAAGCGGGAATCAGTGAAACAATGTCATACATTTAAATGATGTTCAGGTGCACATGTATGAACGTGTGACGGGGTATCGATGATGACAGAGCTCTCGGCAACGTCGGGCTTAAAACTGCGGTTTTATGTCGTGTTTGAGATGCATCAAAGGTCGTTTTCCAGCCAAGGGTACTTAAAAAGCGCAATTTTATTGCCCCAATTGTTGTTGCATCCGATTCCGGTTTGAAGACCTTGGTAAACTAATGCAAACCGTTTCCACTTGATTCGTACGTGACTGTCTACGATAAAATGACCAAAAGTCTTCGATCGCACATTCTTCAAACTAATAGCCTATCACTACACATTTGCATGGGCGTGGATCTTGGGGGGAGGGGGACGCGTCCCCTCACTTTTTTGGAAAGGGGGACATCGACGAAAATACCCCCCCCACTTTTTCACAAATGATGAAAACTTAAACTGTGATTACAAATTGACACTACATATTAAAAGCTAAATTTCGCATAAATATGGCACCATTTGCCATTTAGACACCTTCGAATTTCATTTTTTCTTCAAAGGGGAGGGGCACCCCTCCCATTAGACCCCTCCTTCAGGACATCGGACACTGGTGATGGATCCACGCCCTAGCACATTTGCTCATTAATTGAATTTAATTAGTAATGCCATAAAATTTGAATTGATATATGACCGTTTTCCAATATTCTTGCACACCTTATGGGTACACTCGAGGCCCTAAGTGGCCTCTGGTGTTTCCTGTCATTGAAAAAGAACGCTGTAATAATTTGTGAAAACGGTTTATGGTAGCTAAAAATTAAAAGCAAAATTAGGTACAGTCCCCACCTCATCTCCCCATACAACCCTTTTCCGACCCTCGTGCCCGCAAAACTGAAAAGAACGTGACGGCCCAATATGCATGGAGAGATATCTTCACTATACTACAACTTCGAATGAACCAAATGGACTTTCCATCATGTTTGAAGACTGTGTTCAAAGTAACACTTATACGCCTCCGTAGGAAATAGAGGTGTGTTTTACCGGGAATGGAAGGACCGAGTCACAGTATTTAGGACCTAATGTTAAGCCTTGTAACTGATATTGAACAGGGGACCCTATCGTAGTAATTATATGTAAACTTGCTGATAATGGTTCTCTATTGTTAGATCGGAATTTAACGTGTTTGTGGTCCACACACATTAGAGTTACTCTTTCAGCAAGTAAATTGTGTGTTTTTTCCGTTTTAGAGTAATCAAAATAATGCAATTTAATGACAAAAAAGTGACTAGAAATATACGGTAGTTGCTGCTGGCCATTTATATTTGTAATGTAATACGTCGAAAACATCTTGCGGGATTGTACTCAAAAATTCACTTATTCACAACAGCAATAATCAGCCGTATGACAAGTAAGATATTTGTTTTGACTAACCAGGCTTCGAAGGTAAGTCACATGTGAAAACTATGTTCTGACAAGATTTATTAGGGTCTTGGTTTGAATAACTCATTATTTAGAGTGAAATGACGTTTTTCGTCATCTGGTAAGTTTTAACCAAATGGTCTCAATGTCAGGCCCGTGGCCAGGGGGGGGGGCAAGGGTAGCGAAACCCCCTGAAAATATTATTGCCCCTAGAATGTTTCAAGTAACCTTTGACTTAATACATTTTTACACATTTCGCACCCTGAAAAAATTTTCACCCAACACCTGGAAGCCATTTCTTGTATACCCACTAGAATATGGTCTTAAGAAATAAACTAGGTTTGTATCTACACAAGGCGGAGCTTAAGAGTTTTTGAAAGGGGCTCGAAGTAACTTAGTTGGGAGCACTGGGATTGTGTCTGAAGACGATATTTGCCCTTCAATATATTGGAACCGGTGGTCTAACCTCACCATGATTAACACTTTTTGGTCAATAGCTTCGCTTTGTTTGAGTCAAAACAAAAGTCACACACTGTCATTATGCAGACTAGAAAACTAGGGCCAGTTTACCTCATAATTTGTTCAGGACGAATCATCAGTACGTTGCGGGTGTACGTTCATGTTATAAAAGTCTTTAACAGTAATGTCTACTAGGTTTGACGTTCTCAGTCAGACCTCAGTAGTTTGAGCCAGTGTATTGTGAACGGCTATGTATACATTGATCTTACTGCAGCGTCGTTATGATAGCTTTCAACGTCAGAAAAGCTTCGTGAAGAAACGTTTCTACCGGTAATTTATCGTTTTCTTTTGTTTTTTTTTTTTCAAGTGTCTTCATGCTGTAAACTTTCATTATTTTAAGAATAAAAATCCAAAAAAGCAACATTTTATGGCTTTCTTGACCAAACTTAAACATTATTGTGACACAATGAAAGAAGCAAAAATTATATCACGGTGGAGCTCCTTTCATACAAATGGATCCAGCTGCTTTGCCTGTTTGCCCTGTTTTTTATTCCGCCCTCATAGAAAAGCGATTGGCTGATAAAATTGACTTTATTTTCAAATACAACCCCGGAATGACTGCCTGAGGTAGTTTTTGAAGAGCTGTTGAGAACTATACGTTAGTCATTATTGTTATATATAATAATAAGTACCATACTCCTACTACTGTCTAGATCGGACCTTGATATTGCCACGGTAGAGGGGTCGTCCGAACCTCCCTGGATACGGACTTGATTGCCCCCCTCCCTGCGTCTGCGTTCTGGGGGTCAAGAGTTTTATGTTTCCCACTACGACGGGAGGCACAGAGGGTTAGGACCAATCAAGGTTAGGATTAGGGTAAGGGTTAGGGTTTTAGCCAATCAGAGTTAGGCTCTTAACATACAACATGCATAAGCATGTTTCAAAGCGACCAAATGATCCCATATGAAAGCGTGCAAATTTTCCTAACTTATTGTGCCACCGTTACCCTCTTCCTTATATTGAAAGAGAGCATTGTGATCAGATTGTCAAAACGGGTTGCGATGGTAGCCCAAAATTTAAAACAAAATTATGGACAGTCCCTTCCTCATCTCCCCCATACAACTGTTTTTGGACCCTCATGCCCGCAAAACTGACAAGGATGTGGCCACCCGTAATGACCCCACCAGACAACGGACTTTCTATCATGTTTGTATACTAACTTATACAGTCTAGCGCTTACACGCCTTCGTAGGAAATAGACGCGTGCTTTACCGTGAATGAAGGGACCGACACAGTACTGTTTTGAGGACCTATTCTTAAGCCTTGTAACTGATGTTGAAAAGGGAACCCTAACTTACTGATTACATGTAAACTTGGTGATAACGTTTCTCTATTGTTAGGTTTAAATTTAACACGTTGGTGGTCCATACACATCAAGTGTTACTCTTTCTTCGAGTAAATTGTGTATTTTTTGTGATCTAGAGAAAGCAAAATGATGTAATTTAATGACGAAAAAGTGACCAGAAATGTACCGTAGTTGCTGCGAGCCATTTGTGTTGTAAGACTACATGTCGAAAACATCTCGCGGGATGATACTCACCAATTCACTGCTGAATTTCGAATCATGTAATCAGCCTAAAGCTTCACCAAAGGTAAAACCAATTTCGATCTAGTAAAACTTAGAACAAGAAAATTTCTCCAAGAGTAGAGGTGTCATCCTTCCCCTTATGCAACATCCAGTGGCGTACGCAGGATTTTTCTCAAGGGGGGGGGGCATGCAGTAACAGCAGTATGCCGGCCTGGGGGAGGGGTCTAAGGTTTCCCCCTGCCCTTTGAAAATTTTTGAAAAATTTGGTGTCCTTAGATGCAATCTGGTGCCACATATGCTACCTTTTGAAGTAAAATGTGTGTTACAAAATTTATGTATTTTTAAGAACTGAAATAAAATTTGTCTCAGTGAGGGGGTCTATGGTGGGGCACCCCTTCCCTCTGAAAATTTTTATAAAATTGGGTGTCCTTACATGCAATCTGGTGCCACATATGCTACCTTTTTTAAGTAAGATTTGTGTTACGAGAATGGTGTATTTTTAGGAACTAAAAGAAAAAGGGCATCAGTGGTAGCCGGCCTGGGGGAGGGGTCTAAGGGGAGGGGGTCCACTTTGAAAATTAAAAAAAAAAATTAGGTGTCCTTAGATGCAATCTGGTGCCACATATGCTACCTTTTGAAGTAAAATTTGTGTTTCAAAATTTGCCTTTTTTATGAACTAAAAAAAATTGGCATCAGTGAGGAGGCCATGGGGAGACAATCCCTCCCCTTTAGAAATTTTTGAGACATTGGGTGTCCTTACATGCAATCTGGTGCCACATATGCTAACTTTTGAAGTAAAATTTGTGTTAAAAAGTACTTATTTTTAGGATCTAAAAAAAAAAACAATTTGGCATCCGTGAGGGGGGGGGCATGGCCCAACGCCCCCCTGCGCACGCCACTGGCAAAATCCCTTTCAATTACACCCTATACCAAAGTAGAAGTGAATGACTAAATTGGATGGCACCCATACACATATGAAAAAGGAAGGGTCCGCTCGCATGTCAACTGTCTGTAGGCACTTGGTGCCCTGCTTAGATAGTGTCATGAAATGCCCCCTCCCCCAGGGATTTCTCCAGGCTACGGCCCTGAATATCCCTGTGGCTTTGCCACCAGGGAGATGCAATCTGATCACAGGTCACTAAGATCAGTAAGGGCAACCTTAGGTTGAGGCCCGGGTGTTGCCATTATAGACTCGACGACTTAGGTCTCGTCTTGTTTTCATGTATAAAGAAACACATGGTCTACTTGCAAGCAATGTAGCCGGCTGATCATCTTATTGACCTTTTAAAGTTTGCTCGATCGACTACCCGTCGCACTAGTAGTAGGTACTTATACCATCAGCCCTCCACAAGCTCTACTGTCAAAAATCTCTCTATCCACGGACAATACCCAGCTGCAGCCTGCAGGGAACCTGTTACCAGCAAGTTCGCTGTGCCCCATTAGTGGACAGTTTCAAAAGCCATCTCTTGACCCTTGACCTAAATCGTTGTAGCAGGTTCCCTTTTTCATCCCTTAGCCCAGGGACCAAGGAGACAGGGGGATAGTGGGGGGGGGGCTTTAGCCTCGCTCTTTTTCTGCTGTGGGCATTTTGGGCCGCCTAAAATTGCTTATATTGTATTGTACATACTGGGCCGCTTCGATGTTTAGCCCCGCACTTCAAAATTGGCTCCACGGCCCCTGTAGCCCTAGTTAAACAGTACGGGATAGCCTTTGACAGGCGTCTTTGCTGATCCAGAAAAAAAGAGGAAGACTCCCTGCTAAGAAAGAAGTGTAAGTCATGATGAGCTTTTTGGTTACTCACAGTTGCCATCAGAACGGTTAGTATGAACTCACGTTTCTTCCTTGCAGTTCAAGTATAAACTACTTAGTGCAGTGAGCAATGCAGTGGTGTAGCCAGTGTTTCTATGTGGAGGGGGGGGGGGGGCTGGAGGGGTGCCGGATCTCATTTGCTGTCATTTTTTCAACATATCTCCGATCACAAGTGCGTGAAGGGGTTTGCTGGGGAGGGGGTTATGAGATTTCGTGGGAGGCCTGGAATTTTAAGCCTCCCAGTAGCTACGCCACCGGAGCAATAACTTGAGTTTGGACATTACTCGGGCCTGACGTTGGCTGTTAAGAGGTAAGGGCTATGAACACATTATGAGTAAATTCAGAGGGCCCCGCATAGAGGGACCCAAAATGACGGCTCTCGTATTTTTGGCCTTTCAGTTAGACAATCATCACCCCTAGTAAACATTTGGTTGGGAGGGGAGGAAGAAAAATTCTCAATTGGTGACTTCTTTGTTATTGATATCATGAATGAAACGACAATAATACAAAACCGTGTTGAATTAAATTGTCGGCATACACATACATCATTTATACATGTGGGTCAGACCCAGAGGAGTAAAACAGAAATGGGGGACTTAAAAAAGCTGAGTCCCTTTTGAAAAGGCAAATTTTTAACACACGTGAAGTGGTAAAGGCCGGAGGCGGAGAACTCTTTATGGAATTAAGCAGATACCAGGCGTCCACCGAGGTGTGGACCGTTCCTTCAATAGTCCCTAATGGGGCCCAGGGGCAAAATCCCAGTTGGGGACAGGGCATTTACCTTAATTAATGTCGACACAAGAATGAGGCACTTTCAGTCATATTTTGATTGTCTTTTGACCCTAAATGCACACTAAAGAGATTACATTAAATCTGTTTACTTTTCAGTAGTAACTCTCGGAAATTCCCTTTGATGCTGCAAGATGATGCAAGAGATATGTCTTGTGGGTGGAAGGAACAAGGATGATAGGGCCGATGGGCCTTGAAAGACTTACGCCATTTAAATTGTTCTACAGATAAAAGTACTGACTGAATGAGAAAGCCGAAATTGGTGCATCGAAAACATGTATTTTTGAAAACATTTTAACCTTTAACTTCATAGTATATTATCATTTATGTAAAAGTCACCTACAATTGTCACTTCTGTCAGTATGTCATGTTTGGACAGCAACGGAAAACTACATTCGAAGTAAAAGTGGTGGGACAATTTTTAGCCACTGACCCTTCGGCCGAGCGATCACCGCTTTCAGTGCGACTGATATGAATATGAGGGTTTTCGCCAGGAAAAAATGAAATTAAACAGATGTTAGATGCAATTTCGTGGTATCTGATAATAAAGATAAATCACAAAGTTTGTAGTGCATCTAAGGAGTGAATGTTAGACTTGTTGACTTCATTTATCTAAGTTTATGGGAACCAGTTTGACTCGGGGAGCTAAGCAAGAAGAAACCTTTAGGAATCTTGAAAGGTCCCGGTTTAAATTAAGTATCTCATTTTTTTGAAAACGCCCCCTACAGCCCTTAGCGCTCATTGCCTCCTTGAGTTACATAAACGCCTACAGAAAGAGATAACGCCCCCGTTGGGAACCACTGCCTCGAGCAATAAACTAGATTGGACTGCACAAGGGCTTAAGGGATTTGCTGTTTAATATATTGGAACTGTTGGTCTAACCTTAACTTGATTAATCTTTTTTAGTCAATATCTTCACTTCGTCCTTTTTAAAGCAACACTCTTGATTCTGGCAGTATGCAGACTAGAAAACTAGTGCCGGGTTGCTAAATTTTTTTAAACTTCGATTTGTCCATTTTGAATTTTCAGGAATAATGAAAATTGTTTCAGAATAATGGTTAGGGTTGAATTATAGGTTAAGGTTACTTGGTGAAGGGATATTTCGCATGTTCTTTCATAATCCGGCGTCAGAATTACAAAAATATGTAGAGAAACTGTCATTTGGGAGAAATGACGTAGCTTTGACGTGGCAGAAGCTGTTTGGTTCATTGTCATGATTTTTCCATATCGCAGTGGGAAAAAAATTCGCTGCCGGGTTACCTCATAATGTGTTCAGTACGAATCACCAGTGGGTCGCGGGTGTACGTGCATGTAATAAAAGTTTTCAGCAGTAACGTCTGCTACTTTTCACGTTCTCAGCAGTTCGAGCCAGAGTATTGTCACGTGAACGATTTTGCATAAATTTGATATTATTGTAGCGTCGTTACGGGAGCTTTCAAGGTCAGTTTGTTTGCTGGCACAACCATGACGCTTGTTAGTTTATGGAGAACTTTTCAGAGACTGGTTTTCTCGAAATTTGGGAAACATATAACGGACGCAGAAATTGAGCGAGCAGAACTGTCTCGCTTCACAAATATAAGGAGGGCGTAGATGAATTGATGGATTTTGAAATAGATTTAGCTCAGAGATTTCTGAAAGGATTTTGAACTCGACCACACAAATGATGAGCAAACAGAAAAGCAGTTACGTCACCCGTTTTCTGTGTAAACTGATTATTGATAAACGCATGGAGGACACGTTTCCCAGTATTAAAACAGGAGGCGGGTTTTGCATGTCTCTCGCTCTGATGGTCACTGTAGCTGTGAAAAGTCGTGCAGCAAAATGAAATTCATTCAAGAAATATTCCAGTAACAATTATAGAGGATGGTAAATGGAGGAGGAAAAATTCATCACGTGCTCTTCAAACCCCACACCAGTATTTTGTTCCTGATAGAAGATGATAAAAGTTAGAAGAAGGGTAAGCTTGTTCAGAATGACTTACAGTTGCCTCAAGGTTACAAAATGTTACCATTATGGTACACCAGCAGATGATATTCTGTTCTTTAAAAGTGAATAATTTGATCTTGACAATTGACAGAAATACAATGTAAGTTTTGTTAAACATTTTTGAAAGAATAAGGATACAACTCCCAAAGTGACTACCTGTATCATTTAGTGTCAAGAATGCAACGAACTTCAAAAGATGGTCAACTTGATGGGATTACATGACATCACATATTTGCCATAATGCAATTTATTGTTGTGAAATGAATGTATTTGCTTTGAAAATTCGTGACTCCAAACACAACATACTGTAGAAATGAGGTTCACATATAGTCAAGAGAGAAATTTCTGATTTTTTATAAAGCTACGACGTTTCGTCCCTGAAAGTACCCTTTTAAGACCAGGCTATACGCATGGCTATGGGCAGATGAGTAGCAAACGGCACTTTGCTATAATGATCACTGAGCACGATGTGTTTTCGGGAGCTAGGCTTCATTGACGTTGTCCAGAACTTCCCTAAGCAGAAGACACCAAAAGTTAACTTCTCATTTCCAAGGCCGCCGAAAGTAAATCTATTTTTATTTTTGTGAGTACTTAAAGAGGTATGTGTACGCGTTTATCAATTTTATCACTTTTTCTGAACTTGATGCCAATGATTGTTTAAGGGGCACCCACATAGATTTAACCCCTTTCCGTAACGTGCATGGTGGCATCGTGCAACTGAGTAAACATTTTTTTAAAAAATTATAACTTTGTCATGCAATACCCACCAGACTTTATTCAACCACCAAAAGGATGCCAACAAATAGATCTTTCAAATGCCACCATTTTTTTTGGGGGGGGAGGGGAAGTTTTACTGGGAATTTTTTCACAAAATATCATAAAGTATTTGTTTACATTAAAAAATATGCAAAAATTCGAAAAAATGCTTAAAATACCTCAAAATTTTCAAAAAGATATTTTCAGGCACTCAGAAAAAACCAGGCTACTCACATTTTTCTGAATACCTTAGAACCTACACAAACACCATGTGAGATGAAATAAATGGTATGGGTAGGGATTTTACAGATATTTCAAGTATAATTTCAAAAATGCGTCAGTTTTGGTCAAAAATCGTAAATTTCAAACCTTAAACACCCGCCTCGTTTTAAAATACGTAACTCAACAAACAAAAGTCCGATTTGGTTGATTCAAACACCAAAATGTGCACTATGAGATTCCTAAACATAGAATTACCAAGAGATATGAATAAATGACAAGGGCAGGGTGAGTTAGAGAGGTTGAGAAATGTTTACAAGTGCTATTTTCAAAAATGCGTCAATTGGAGGGGAGGCTGCACTAAGTATTTTGTCCAATATAAGTTGAAATATTTTAAAATATCAATTTTTTTCCCAAATTGGGGAAGCTGGGGAGTGGGTTGGACCCCATCTTCTGCACCACATGCAGTTGAGATATACACACGATCGGGAAGAAGCTTTCAATAGAATTGGTGGTGATATCAGGGTTATGAGTCATGCAAGCGGTTTACGATCATATCACGGTCAACTAGTGAACACCGTTTCCATTTGACCCGTACCCGTACTGTTTACAGACATGACCGAAGTTCTTCGATATGCCTGTCACTTGTTTTGAAAATAAGATCACTGAAATTGTGCTCATTAATGGTAGAACTTGCAACCATTTACTTCCTTTTAAGTTATATATTAAAGCTTGTTTATATTGTTTCCCACCCTATGGCTATACAATCGAAACTCTCATTGGCCCCTTGTGTTTGCCTTACAATCGAACAGTTGAAAGAACCCTGTAATAGTTTGTGGAAACTAGTGACAACTTTTAGTAGTCGACATTTGAAAACACAATTACGTCAATTGCCCACCTCTTGTCCCCATACACGCCTTACTGACCCTCGGGCCCCTCAAAACTAAAAAGAGTGCGACCACCCTTTATGAAGAGACGTTTTCACAATCCTACAACTTGGAATGAACCAACCAGCCAGTCAACTGATTTTCTAGCATGACGGAAGACATTCATATCAAAAAGCTAGCACCTACACGCCTCCGTAGGAAATATACGTGTGTTTTACTATGAATGGCGGGACCGAAAAGTTGTGTTGAGGACCTAATGTTAAGCTATATGACTGACGTTAAACATAAAACCCTACTGTGCTGTTTATGTGCAAATTGGCCTACAATGTCCCTTTATTTTTAGATAAGAAAGCAATGTGTGGGTGGGCCAAACATATTAGGCAGTATGTTTTCATCAAGAAGGTAGTGTGTTTTCGCGATCTAGGGTATGTATAATGGTGAAATTTTAGGACAAAAAGATGAACAGACATGTACGGTAGTTGCTGATGGCCATTTGTGCTGTAAGGTTACATGTTGACGGGATTTCATCAGCTAATATACAGTAAAACTAAATTTTTGAAATCAGCGTAGAATAAGTTATATGAGACGCTAGTTCGCCCTTAAAAGTGTGCTGTCGGAACGTAACTAAGAAACGGGTGGAGGCGAAACCATATCTCATGAGTTTCGGCACTTTGTAGGGTAATAATTTTCGACGTTTCAACAAGGCAAAAATCCATTCCACCTGCATTTTGTTGGGGGGGGGGTGCTGTTGCTCGTAACCTCCCCCTTCGATAAAGAATTTGTCTTCGAACATTTCACTTTTACTTTCTATCCACATAGGGCTATAATTTATTTTTATCATTTCAATCAGACTTCCCAAATGAAAATGTTTTGGGTTTAAGTTGAAAAAGTTTTAACAATTGCGTACTATTAAAGAAGATGTGATTTTTTTAAAATTTTTTTTTAAAGGAGAAAATTTGAAAGGTTGAGTTTTCTACTCCATGAGAGCAAAGACGGAGATCGGTCACAGTCCGCAAGATACCCTTAATCATATCCAATATAGCTATCTGACGAAATGTTTTAATTCCCCTGACAGGGAAGGGGAAATTTTCTCTGAGGGGGAGCATGTCCCCCTATCTCGGCCTGTCGCCAGCCCTGCTTTACCCCTAACCGTTTCCCTTTACCCCTTCTTACTGAGATCTGCAATATCCCCTCAGGTACACTAAATATGTCTTGGCCAGGGTGTCGATTTTGTATTAGCTTCCAACGCACAGCGTCACTGATTTTGATGGTGTCCCAGACATTTTTACAACGTGAATCAATGATTTGGCAGTTTGAGCAATATTCGAGCAATGGCACTGATACCGTGACAGCTATACCGGTAACGTACGACGATTCACTGCCGAATCGTCAGAATGTTAAATTTTCGTGATGTTTCAGGCTCGGTGACCGTCAAATGGGGATGCTAAGATAGATAGAGAAAAGTCATTTTGTCAGACGTGTCTGAGATATTAAATTGACAAATACCAATAAGCCTACAAATCAAAACGTGTTAGTTCAAACTTAACTTTCGAAGAAAAATACTTGTCTAACAGTCTAATTAGACATAGCCTTTCAAGTGCAGGGAGATGGGGCATGACGCCAGTGGCGTACGAAGGATTTCTTTCAAGGGGGGGGGGGAGGATTAATGCAGTATATTGAGTGATCGCCGGCCTGGGGGAGGGGTCTAAGGGGGGAGGTGTCCCTCTTCCCTTTGAAAACTTTTGAAAAATTGGGTGTCCTAACATGCAATCTGGTGCCACATATGCTGCTTTTTAATGTAAAATTTGTGTTACAAAATTTCCGTATTTTTAGTAACTTAAATAAACGGGCATCAGTGATCGCCGACCTTGGGGAGGGGTGTAAGGGGAGGTGTACCCCTCCCCTTTGAAAATTTTTGAAAAATTAGGTGTCCTAACATGCAATCTAGTGCCACAGATGCTGCTTTTTATAAGTAAATTTTGTGTTACAAAATTTCCGTATTTCTAGGAACTTAAATAAAAGGGCATCAGTAATCGCCGATCTAGGGAAGGGGCTTAAGGGGAGGTGTACCCCTTCCCTTTGAAATTTTTTGAACAATTGGATGTCCTTGGATGCAATCTGGTGCCACATATCTGCTTTTTTAAGTAAAATTTGTGTTACTAAATTTCCGTATTTTTAGGAACTAAAATAAAAGGGCATCAGTCATCGCCGACCTGGGGAAGGGGTCTAAGGGGAGGGATGTCCCCCTCCTCTTTGTAAATTTTTGAAAAATTGGTGTCCTAACATGCAATCTGGTGCCAGATATGCTAACTTTTGAAGTAAAATTTGTGTTTTGCGTATTTTTAGGAACTAAAAAAAAAAAAGATGGCATCAGTGAGGGGCCATGGGGAGACATCCCCTAGCCTTAGAAAATTTTTGAAAAATTAGGTGTCCTTACATGCAATCTGGTGCCACATATGCTAACTTTTGAAGTAAAATTTGTGTTACAAAATTACGTATTTTTAGGATCTTAAAAAAAATTGGCATCCGTGAGAGGGGGCCATGGCCCAATGGCCCCCTGCGTACGCCACTGCATGACGCCAAATAATTTGGTTGGGAGACGGACCACCTTTCGTCTCCCAATATTTGGTCATTGACCATAGCATTTACTCACATTTTGAGTGAGAGACAAAAACCCCTCAAATGATTTGGTTGACGAAGATAAAATGTATTTGATAGTTTGGCAAAAACCGTAATATTTGCTAATATATGTGTGAATTTCAGACTTTCTGATGACTCAAAAGTTACGAAAAACCATTTTCGGCGCTTCGTATGTAGTGTGTCGTGCCGTGGATCAGATGAGATCCGATTATTTGCAGGGGTTTTCCAACTGGATCCTCACAGGACACACGAATTAAGGACGACACTTTCGAGTTGTAGTGATTGGTCTAACGTATTCGGGCTCAAAACATGCAATAGGGCCTACTGAAGTAAATTTAAGAACAAAGTCAAAGGTAATTAAGGCTCGAGTCTAAAGCACAGTGAACGGTAAGCACTAAAGCATGCAGTAAGGTAAAAATAAAGGATATACTTCCAAGGAGACACAAAAATCGTAAAACACATAAGTAAGGGACAATCACTTACTCACGTCAGGTCATATCTTTCATCCGTCCCCAGTATAACAACCAACATAGCAGGTCAGCGGAATGGACGTTTACGCTACGTACTATGATGCCCCTGCAAATTTTACTTAACTGCCGATTATATAGTAGAAACTGATGCGGGCCTACATCAATTTGGTTTTTATCGATTAAAACTGACCGATCCTATAGATGTCAATTTTAATTACGATATTACATTTCCATTTAAAATGAGTAATGATTGGTAACATGATGCGATACCAATAGATTGGCCCGCCAAATTCTTTGCTTTAAAGTGATTCACAGGGGATACAAACACACGTCTTCTAAATATTAACTCAAAGCAAACAGTTGGTGATGGTGATGGTTCATGGTTCAATACCATCATTCGTCTTATAGTGTAGTGTGCGGAAACAGAAAATAAACACAAACTGCACAACCTGATATTGACTTGCATAAATAGTCGTAACTCTGTGCTCTATCGTGTTGTACTCGGATGCAGCATGTGTTGATCTGATACAGTAAATTTGCACCAGGAATTTCCACATGTATTGTTTTTGGACGTTAGTACGAGGAGTAAATCCTATGAGACGAAGTAGCGGAAAAATAATCTTGTTTTGAATTACAGTCAGTACGGTAGACTTATGAGATTATTATACTTAAGCCACAATGGGAAAGAAAACTATGTGTGTAGTAGTTAAACGAAATGCGACATAATCATCGACGTAAAAAGCTTGGAGGAAAAATGGTGGCCTGTAAACAAGCTGTTACTGGAAGCAATTCGTTTCTAATTGTGACATGCCTGTACACGCTAAACACATTTCTGCTGTGGAAAACTATTTAAACAGTTGTATTTTGATACTTCGTACCAAATAAGAACAATAGGCCTATACTGTGTTTCGACTGTGATATATATTTTTTTTTTTCAAAATGGCGGGAAAGCTATTCAAGACTAGACGATCTGTCATTCTGTTTATAATGACATTTGTATGCATATTTTCTACCTATTTACTTTTATTCGAGGTTGAAGTCACCAGACATTGCCATCGTTTGTGTAACGGGTAAAGTATAGTCTATTATGATTTTGTAACAATATCTATAGATCTTAGACAGAATATAAATTTAGATACCTTCCATCAAGCAGATAGTAATTTTTCTGCACCAGTGAAAAGAAGGTAACGCTTAGCAGGGGACGATTCGGGGCCACCTGTTCGGGGCCCTGGATTGTTTGCAAGGTACCATATTATCTTGCTGTTTTAAACCTTAAAACTTTACCAAAACATGAGTGCTAGTGATGGCGCCAGGTAAAGTAGGGGCGATTTCCTCCGTCAGGGAAGGCTGTCCCCCTATTTTCCTATTTCCCCGGGAACCTTGATGGATACGATAAACATGTAATCGCCCTGTATGGCGGTGAACGGTTTTCATTATTTTGCTTCCAAGGAAAGCAGACTCTTCGATAATAATTAACTCAAATATTACATCGATAAAACCCTGTATTATCAAATTTTCTTGACTAATCAAACCCCAAATTTCCCTCAAGGAACCACACTTTATATCCAATTTTCTGCAAGAAAAGTGCAAACCTTTCGGCAAGCTTGGCCCTCCGAGTAAGTAGGTGAGTTCCACTCTCGCTATCCTTCCTGCAACAAGGGGCGTAGCTAAGGTGTACTCTTTGGGTGGGGGGGGGGCTGCAGAGATCATGTTTTGCCGACGGATCTGGTGATGCGTAAAACAAGGGCGAAGCGCGAGCGTTAGCGTCTGGGATCCAGTGGCCCGCCTTAGGGCCCCTAGTGGGGTCCAGGGACAAAGCCCGGTGGAGGCCCAGGGGGCCAAGCCCCCGGAAGCTCTGAGGTTTTTGCATATTTCTGGGTAAAAAATTAAGTCCCAGGATAGGTCTATTTTGGTTCATAATACAATATCCAATGCAAAGATTCCTAAGAATTTTAATGTGTTAGGCAATCCCTCCCATAATGCCACTATACTTCAGGAGCTGAACCTCGTTCAGAATTTGAACACTATGCGTTGAGCATTTAAACACTAGACTCGTCAGGCGTTTAAATAAGGTAAGTGTCCAAATAGGTGTCCGGCGTTCAAAAATGGAGAAAAAAGCGTTCAGAATCTTAACACTGTAGCGTTCAAGATATGCTTCCAACGTCAGGATACGTTTTTACAGTGACATACCAAGGATTTTTCTCAAAAAAAAGGGGGTGGGGAGGGAGCAGTATGTTGTGTGATCGCCGGCCATGGGGAGGGATCTAGGGAGAGGGGTGTCCCCCTCCCTCTGAAAATTTTTGAAAAATTAGGTGTCCTTTCATGCAATCTAGTACCACATATGCTATATTTTGAAGTAGAATTTGTGTTAAAAATATTTCACGTATTTTTAGGAACTAAATAAAAAAGTGGCATCAGTGATGGGGGTGGGGTAATATCTCAATCCCCCTGCGTACGTCACTGATGCGTTCCATATATGTTACATTTTGGTGTTCAAAAGTTGAACGCCTGAGTGAAGGGACGACATGCGCTCCACGCATTATTTTCTCCTAGGATGTTTGTGGGTAAACCGAATCCTCAGGAATATGGAATTGTGTTGGAAGTCAAGGTTAGGGTTTAGAAAACGGGTTAAGGACACCTTCTCATGGTAGGTAATCCAGTGCTGCTCATGCCATGATGATGATAAAAGTGATGAAAATGGGCGTGAATCCATTTGCAAAAGTGGGGGGGGGGACTTTTCACCATTTGCGAATCACTTTCCTGGGGGAGGGGTCTAAGGGGAGGGGGTTCCCCTCCCCTCCCCTTTGGAAAATTTTACTCACGTAAGGTGGGCTAGATGCAAAATGGTGCTACATTTGGTGCTAAATTTGAACTGAATATGTCACCAAGAATTTGTACTTTTTTAGAAAGTTTTTTTTTTTCATTTTGCTTGCTTAAGCACGGTGAATTTTTTACTCAGTCATTGGGATAAATCCTAACTACACTTCGTGAAGTGAGTGAACAGTAAATTGTTAGACTTTTTACCATTTACGAATCGCTGTCCCGGGTGAGGGTCTAAGAGAAGGGGGACACCCCCTCCCCTCTGAAAAAAAAATGAAATTGGAAGGTGTCTATATGGCAAATGGTGCCATATTTGGGCGAAATTTAGCTTTTAATATGTAGTGTCAATTCGTAATCACAGTTTTAGTTTTCATCATTTTTGAAAAAGTGAGGGGGGACTTTTTGGCGATGTTCCCCCTTCCAAAAAAAGTGAGGGAGACGCGTTCTCCTGTCCCCCATGATCCACGCCCATGATGAATAATGTCAAGAATATGGCTTTTCAAGAATGTCATATAACCCGAATAGCGCGCCTATACGGAAGCCTTTAATTCCCTTCTTTCCCCGAGTTGCAGACGGACTCGGTCACTCGTCCAATTACACCGACGGCCGTTGATACGGCACTAGTCACATGCATGGTCAATTTGCCGACGGGCCTTCAACACGAATGGGCCAATCAGATGAAGAGCCGAAAATCGAAATAGCCTACAGACTGGCCGCGCGCTCCCTTTCTCTCTTTCTCTCCCTTTTTTTCTTTCATTCTCCGTCTTCCCTTTCAGACCATTCCTTCCCCTTTCCTTTCCTTTCTTGCCTCCTCTTTTCCTCCTCTCTTCTTTTCCTTTCCCACTCCCTTTTTGCCGACAGACCGAAAATTTGCCGACGGCGACCAAATATGGAAGGGGCGTGACACCCCCAACACCCCCGCTCGCTGCGGCCCTGCCTGCAACCCGCAACCTTTTTCTTTTGGCTTCTGGCCCTCCCCTTCAAGGAGCTTGGCCCCATGTCGGCATATTCTGACACCATCCCTGATGAGAGCGTATGTGAGTTACTAAATTTTGGGTAAAATGTGTTCAACAATTTGGGGACGAAAACTCATTGGGCAAATAGTTATTTGAACTGATTGAATGAACTTCCTCTCTGTGAACCCATTAACAGATTAATGTGTTGGGCAAAGTCTACATCATTCACATAACTACTGATTGATGGTGAAATTCAGCTAACTCTGTTTACGGAGTAAAGGGTATGTGGATTACGATTGGGTACTTCTAAAGGCATATTAATGCAAATATTATGTAATATTCGTAATATTTTCGATACCCAGGGTAAAAAAGTTAACACAGGTAGGGCCTTCGAGAGGAAGGAGGGAGGGGTGGGTGCGATAAGTGCCCAACGATCCGCAATCATGACTATTCTTATTTTCGCACAGACCAGACTAGCACCACTTGGTGGCTCTACGCACATGGTCTTAATAGCAAAAAAATCAGGAAACTGTTTTTTATTTTTGGCTTTTGATTTTGTTTGTAGTTATACCTGATCCCTTTGAGAAGTTTTTGATATATCATGTTTGGAAACTTTTTGAGAGTAGTGAACCTTTCTGGGACATAGGCCTAAGTCAGCTAATTTTCAGACGGGCTAAAAATAAGTCAGTTTAGTAGGCTATATGGGAGAGGAGTAGCTGTAATGTCACTGAATGTGTTAATGTGTTAAGTGAATTATAAAGTACATTATTCTAAAGGTACTGCAGCGGGATGATTTACTTTAAAGAGACAAAGCAATAGGGCAATCTTATTTTGAAGTATCGGCAACTCTAATCTTACAAACCTTCTCTTATTTCTTTTTCTTTCATTTGGTTTTGCGGAACAAAATATTGCAGTCCGTCAGACTGTTGCTAAGCTAACGGGGGGGGGAGACCATTAAGATCCTACCTATTGGCATTTCAAAAGTTATTTTGAACGTCTTTGAAACAAAATCCTTAAAAAGGAAAATTATAGAGCTGTTACCCCTCTAGACCCCACACCCAACGGCCCTGTGTACAAATAATGTAAAACAAAGTAGGCTACCGTAAATATTTCACATAAATTCAGCAAACCATTATCAAAAATTAATTATTGTCAAAAGGATAAAAAACGCAAGTCATACACGAACTAGGATACCTGGGTATACCGATTCAAGATAAGGTGACCGTTTTTGTTACCATTTATCTGTTTATGTAATCCACCGATATAACATAAAGAAACTTGACGTCTTTTCGATTGGTTGAGGTGAAAAACTAATTGTTTCAAAAATGTTAATGAAAAGAATTATTAATATTACATTTTTTCATGAAGTCTAGCAATCCATGAACGTCTTTATATTAACATCACTATTTGCCCCCTTAGAATCGTTACTTCAGCCGTTCAATTGCCATTTTAAAACTTAATTTTTGAATATGCAGTTTTCTCACTATTCACAGAGATCTGAACGGACCGTGCTACAAAAAGAACTATGCCGTTATGATCTACAAGGATGGCGTACCAGTTGATGAAATGTCTTTTGAACAATCCGTTTTACCAAAACTGACCCTAGGCGAATTGGTGAGAGAGTTTACGACGGGGAAGATTTCTCACGAAAATTGCGTCATTCAAGAATACTATCCTTCTACTTCAACTATAGACAGACAAAAATCGTGTGCCATAGTCGGAAATGGGGGAATAATATTAAACAGTGGCTGCGGACACGAAATAAATTCACACGACTTCGTCATGCGGGCTAATTTGGCGCCCATAAAGCCGTTTGCCAATGATGTCGGGTTGAAGACGAATTTGACTATTTTAAATTACGAGAGTCTTCATACTTTGTACCATTCGTTGTACACATTGGAATACAAGTTAGACCATCACGACGAGCTGTTAAGGAGACTGAAATTTTTAAATGATTCAATCGTCTGGTTTGCGAAATCCATGAATTATAAAGACACTAGGAACTACTTAAGGTCGGTGGCTCACGTGCTGAAAAATCATTTTTCTATGCCATTAAAGCTTGCGTACACGTGGCAATCAGTTTCTATTGAAAAGTAAGTGTCTCTATACTCTCCGTCTCTCCTTCTTCCTGTTTCATTCAAATTTTGTTAATTTGTTCGTTAGTCCGTCCTTCAGGGGCGTATCTAGGATGTAATGTTTGGGGGGGGTCTAGGTATCAAATGGGGGTCACGGTATTGATCGCCGTCCTGTGGAGGGGTCTTAGGGGAGGGGTTTCCCCTTCCTCTTTGACTAAATTTGGAATGGTTAGGTGTCCTTGGATGCAATCGGTGCTATATGTTTCATCGTTTAATTGAATTCATGTTCAAAAATTATTTGTTGATTTCATACCTGCGCAAAATCGGTTCCTTGCACAATCATGTTTTCTTAATTGTTACACATTTTATTAGGACACAAACAATTTTTGGGGGCCTAACAAACATCTGGGATCCTGACAAACATACAGAGGCCGGGCCTCCCCCACCGTAGCTACGCGCCTGCCGTCCTTTCGTTTGTTTGTTCGTTCCTTTGTTCATCAGTAATTCGTTTGAGTCAGCCTTGTCGACATGGGCGTATATACATGAATTCGCAAGGGGGGGGGGGTGTGAACTATTTTGGGACCAACCACATTTCTTGGAGACCGACTCCCATTTACATAGTTGTACGATCCGAATTTCCTAGATAATTACGATTTAAGGGACGGTGGTAATAATCATAGACGTACGAGACTCTTCCAACTGGGCGGGGGGGGGGGCAGAAATTTTTTTTGCCCGAATCTCGAAAAGTTGGCCCAAATTCGTTGCAGTTCAGGTGCATAAAATATACCACTGAACCACTACATGGACGCGAAGCGCGCGAAAATTTTTGCACATTATTGGGGCATTCGATCAAAAACTCGAAAACTCAGTAGAAAATTCGGACAATCTTTTCACTTTTACTTCATCTCTGCCGGAATTTCAATTTGAGTAAGGTATCAAACGTTGTTAATATTTGGTCTACAGTTAAAAAGGCATACTGAACTGGTTTTGAGACCGACTTTTTGGCGCTCAGAGACCGACTTTTGGTTTTCACCGGGCTGAGTGTCACACCCCCACACCCCCCGTATTTATGCCCCTGCTTGTCAACGCCAAGCAAAGACTTAACACGTTTAGCCTACTTACGAATTAACGACCGTCTTTTGACATAGGACTTGATATGTAGAATGATTACTTGTGCGTGAAAACATTTGGGAAATTGACCCAAAGCGAAAATGACACGTCTTGAACAAATTCAACTTGGCGATATTCCCTTGCAGTAATAGGGCGACAACATCCGACTCCACCTCCTTCCAAGCAACAGCTACATTATATCAAATATTCTCTCCTTTCCATTACGATCGTCTCTCGTGATGTTTTCAGAGGTGAAAAGGATGATAAAGTCTGAAGGTAAATCAATGATTCGTCTAGCATCAACCCGACAAGCCAGTAACAAAAGTGTAGTCTTCAGATGATAAGAAAGAACAATGAATTTGCATAATGTCATAGCCAAAGCTACCCTAATTTAAATAGGGGTGACCCGAAACTATCAAATTATATGTTAAATTGTAGCAATACCCAAGGAAGGCGAAAGGGGCAACAGTTGCGCCATTTGATCATTTTGCTTTCCTGTTTATTACTGAACAGATGTAGATCATGGCTGATGTATATGAATAATTGTTGTATGCTATTCCGCGTTTCTTCGCACGTGCAAATATTCAGATATTAGTTGCCTCATTATCATATTTGTACTCTAAGAGAGCATAAGTTAATGTTTTGTTCCAAAGTCCCATGCAATTGCTACTATTATCAATCCTTCCCACCCACAAACCCTTTTACTATCACGCAAAAGCGAGTTCGGCTACATACAAAAAAGTCTTGACGCATGTTTAGTGAGCATCCAATATCATTTAAAGAATTTAAAATGCACTATCCTATAGGATCCACAATTTCTTAAATACCGTAGTGCATTGAAGACTCCAACCGCTGTTCCCTCTCGGACACGTTGCCCTTGGACCTCACTAGAGCCTTCCAGTGGGTGCATGGGCCTTCCGCCTCCCCAGTGAGCACTGTCAGGTTTTTTTCAAACTCCAGCTGTCCCTTGATAAAGACCTGGCTACGCACCCACCATAATTTATGTTATCCATTTCAAAGCCGATTATTATCTCGAGACCTCAAAACTGGAAGAAACATTTTCATTATGAAATATTTATTTTCCATATTTTTCTTCAGCGTACATTTTCTGAAAATGTCGAGGAATTTCATTGACTACATTTCTTCTTGCTTTTCAGATACTGGGGTTTAGAACACTACGCTAGCAGTGGATTTAACCTCTTTGCAGTCGCTCAGACGTTCTGCTCAGAGATTACTTTGTACGGGTTTTATCCTTTCGATAGAGACGAGAATAACCATCGTCTGCGTCATCACTATTATGACGCTAAACCTTCCGAATTCTTTACAAAGGTCCACAACATTCCAGCAGAGTACAAGAAACTGAAGGAACTACATGACGAAAAGAAAATACGACTTGTGATTGGACAATGTCAGTCTAGTGATAAAAGCATAGAGCCAATCAGGAGAACAGGGGACAACGAAACCATGATCAATCCAATCGAATTGTTCAGTAGTCACAAAATCAACAAAATATCGAACGAAAAGACAAACACGTGAGGTTATAGGAGTCGCCATTAAGGAAGATGTGGTGGTCATGGGGGAAGAGGCAGATCACTGATTCTCGGAAAACGCCCCAACTAGGATTGAAGCACCGAGATCTGCCTACATAATGTGGAGAGTTGCACCATTGGTCGCTTGCACCAAAGGTCAAAAGGTCATATTCAGTGGACGCGCTGGTTGTTGTTGTTCTTACAAATATGTATACGTAGCCGGCCGATACTCAACAGACGGATGGACGTAGCCCCTTCGGGGAGCAAAACTCCTTCGGAAGTAAAAGTTTGGTTTTCGCCCTTCGGCTCTTTGCCAGAGAGTCGAGGGGACTTTTTAAAAAGATACGCGCTAGTTGTTGTAGACAAATTAATGCGCCAAGCACCACCACCACGTTCATTGCTTTAGTGCATAACCTTGTATCCACTTGTGATTATCCTCCCGAACGTTGTTAAGTTTGTTCAACTTTGCGCGAATGAAAGTCCCTTATAGGGGCGTATCTAAGGCATTAGCTTCTAGCATTTCTAGCACTTATTCATTCGAAGTCTGTCCTGTAAAAATCGGGAAAGCCTGTACTAATTTGAAACTTGTAATATTAGTGTTCTCATTTTATTAATATAGCCCGAGCAGCAATAGATAGGACGCTATAATGCTGGGATCAACGCAGTCCGGTTTCAGACATCTCAGCATAGGTGCAACGCAGGTACAAAAGTCGTAGCCAAGTAACCCCTGAAAAACCAAAGTTCATTCGAAAGTTACCCTTAGCTCATAGCTATGACAATTGCGATTATATTGTCTCCAATGAAACTGACATACTCTCAATAGGTAACGATCGAACGGGGTTGAATGGATGCTTCCTTAACTCAAGGAAGAGGTGTAGCAGTAGCCATGCACTCAAAAGATCAAACCTGCAAAAATGTGCCTTGTAGAAAGAGTGTCTTCGTCTTGTAGTATTTTCAGTATGTAATTTTACTACACGACAATGTTTCAACCATAGGCGGGATTACGGGTGGGGAGTTGGGAGCGGGGGTATCCCCCACTTTTGTTCAGATCTTAAAAAATAATAAAAATAATAAAGAGTATGAACGGAATGGAAGACCAGAGGAATACTGAAGGAATGTTTAATAAAATGGTAAATTTTGCAATGTAAAATAAAGGAAAACATAAATCAAATACATGAAAGTGACAGAAAACTTTTTCTCCTCGCTCTTTGCGCGCACCTGAAATGAAAACTAAGAAATACAGTGTCCGAACTCAAAGATGGGGGGGGGGGGGCAAGGGGCAACTTGTTGTTGAAACATTTTGTTTGGTACCTGAAACAATGGTCACTGACGGATGTCAATGAACGCACCACAGTCATCTTATACACAATTAAGAAACCTACCCGTTTATAGCAAATCGCAATTCTCAATAAATTTTTCGGAGAGCTTCATGTTAACTAAATATAAATAGGTGTCACGTTTGTACTGCTGTCCGTAGGAAAACTTTAGTGGATTTGCCTCCGTATTAAATCCTACTTTACCACGGTCGCCCATGGCCATGTCTCTGTAAGATGTACCAATAACATCTCATTTATTTTGGAAGTATTATATACTTACTACCCTCAAACTCTGATTGTCCTTACGAAATTATACTGTAACTTATTTTTTCACAGTAATAAAAACGTGAGTCCCCTCTCCCTGACCATCGACAATTATTAAACAAGAAAGAAAATAGAATAGGTTGCTGCATGGGTTTAGTGCGCAGCCCATGAGTTTTAAGATGGCCAAAGGCTTCATTCTAATGGTTTAGTTCTTTACATACCTCAATGCATGGGGTTGTGCGGAGGCCCCTGGACCCCATACATTCTAGGGAGCGCTTGACACTCCCTTGGCGCCCTTGACACCGTTTGATATTTCACCCAGTTTTGCCCCCCCCCCATTTTTAGACATCAAGTCCCGACCCTGAGTTCAACCATGCTTATGTCATAGTTCTTGACTAGGGATCGGATTTACAAATGTAGATAATATCCGTGCGAGGTCTCTGGATAAAAGCTTTCGATGCTAGTTTGTGGGGCCCCTTTTGGTGGGAGCCCTAGGCACGTGCCCCACTGACTCATCCTACAATCTGGCCCTACCCTGACTACACTTCATCTAAGGTGCTTCCACAATTTGAAAGGGGTAATTGACGGTTGACCCCATAGGTTCATCTTTGAGAAACCAGTGCCAGCTGGACAACCCACAGAGGTGAGGTTAACTGAGGACAATTTAGAGTTGGAAGAGTATTTCGTATCACTTTGTACCAAAGCAAAGACTATTTAAATAAACAATTTAAGGACTAAACAATATATGTTTAAAATATGTCATTAAAGATTCATCACTCCTGATAAACTGATTGCAAGGAATTTTGAAGAGGTTCATCATATGCATACCATTATGAGGAGAACAAGTAAACGGTAAACAATCAACTGTGTTAGGTAAGGCTTTATGCAATCCTGAGATAGTTTTTGACGCACTCTTAACGAATGGGCTGGTCGGCGGTAGCAGCAAAAATTGCCTAAATGCAAAAATTTAAGTCTATGTACTCTCCAGCCTAAGGCTATGCTGACTGAATTAATCGTCTTTCCTCCAGTCACATAAGCAATATATGTAAGTACAAATATTTTATGCCATTCTGCCATTCGAAACAAGTAGGCAAGATTAGCAATTATAAAACCAGCGTATTTTGAAGTATTGTTATTCATGTGTTATTTAATTTCCGTACCTTTTTACCCTCCGTATTCAGCTCCATTTTGTGCCGGTTGGGTATCTCGTTGCTCTGGTAGAAAGAAAGAAAAACCATCCCATTTTTTAATCGCCGATGTCCTGATGTAAGAGTAAATATATACTACAACAGAACCACTTGCTGAAATTGGTCTGAAAGGGTCCACTATCCACCCTAGGACATTAAGTGAGGTCCTTTTTACGATAAAACCCTAACATGAAGTTGTGTAACAACAAATATAACAAAAAGCAACTTAAACTTTGTAAGTTTTACTTCCCAAAGACTAAGACCTCAAAACCTTATCAATTCAAGTATCACTGCCTTAATTTGACTTTAAACCTACATAATGAGAGCACCAAAACCCTCACCGCATAGAGAAGGTAAACTAAATTAGGTCTAATATATATTTCCTAGAGTGAATTATTAAATCTGTCCTTTTGCTATTTACATTTTTTGAAGAATTCACGTTCCCCAACTTTCTTTGTATTATACATTCGAATGTTTTTCATAAAAAGCTGAAAATTTAATGAGAATTATAGGAAGTACCGTAACTCCGTCTCTGTTTGTACCTGTTAAAACACGACCGACATGTGTTTCACCAACAATGATTTCCAATAGTCAAGTATTACACACACTTTGATGTAGGAGTAATTTTGAGGACTTTTTTTAATGTTTTCTGTAATTCATATTATTTGTAACATACGACTTAGAAATTAATGTTTAAGCGACTCCTAAAATATAAAACAATTATTTAAGCAACGATACAGCGATGAAGCAAAATTATTTACAATGACTGAGATATTTCGTCTATACCACTTGTATAGTCAGTGAAAAAAAGCGTAGATCTGAAAAACAAACTGTAACGGTTGGTGTAAACATTGAACTTTCAACTCTTCCACCAATACCTTTCAATCCGAAGCATAATTTAATACTAGAACAAGTAGTATATCATTCGAGAATTGATAAAACTTGTACAAAATGTATTCCATTTTTCGATAAGAACCCAACATAAAGTAGTGTAACAACAAATATAATAAAAATGCAACTTAAACTTTGTAAAATTTTACTTCCACCCAAAGTCAAAGACCTCGATATCTTATCCGTTCAAATAACACTGCCATAACCTGACATGAAATCTACATAAAGAAATCACCAAAACCGTCACTGTATAATGAAGGTAAATTACAGTTGCCGAACATATAGCTCCTTGGATACATTATAAAATCCGTTCTTACACTATTTACATTTCTTGGAACATTGTATGTTCCCTAAATATTCTTTGTGTTATACATTCCAATGTTTTTCATAGTATCTGAAAATTTAATCGGAACGATAGGAAGTACCTTAACTTCGTCTCTGTTTGCACTTGAAAAAACACGACCGACTTGTGTTTCGAAATATTTACTTTTTGTCCTTCATCGATGCATTTAAAGCTGATCGCCATTCTCGCAAATTGTTTCGTGGGCTTGTTGCTTTTTGTCGTATTTTCGTGTACAGCCGCGGGGTGAACTGCCTGGCCAACCATTCAGCTGGTCCCTTCCACCATTGAAAAATCCTACGCCACTGGCATTTCATTCAAATAAAACATTTCTGATTTAGTGGTAAAGAGTTCTATCAAGCATATGTATTGTGCAAATAAACACTGTCTTAAGAGCATCAAAATTACACTTTTTCAACTTACTATCGTGCGTTGCATTTCAAACTACAAAACATATGCGGCAATATTATTTCCATAATATCTATTTAAATAATTGTGAAGAACTTTGAACTGCAATTACTTTTAAAGGAGTGCTTAATTCACGCTGTGCTTAATTACACGAAATCTTTAGAGTTAAAGGGTATTTACCTCACAATGTAAGAACACACCTGAAGGGGTATAAGAAAACTTAATGACATTCTTTTTAAACCTTTTCTTTGATGAAGTTAGGGAAAGCAATTTTTGGTTACAATATTTTATCTTTTCTTAGGAGGTGCTCATTGCACCTTCTATAACAACTCCCTGCTACAATAACAATACAGTAATAATTCTGCTATACGCTTCATAAGTCTTTAACAGAAACTATATTAACAAATACATGTAACTAACATCACTGACATCAAATATTATGAAATGTCTGGAAAAAGTAGTTCTTAAACTTTTCCTAGCTGAATACAACGTTTTATTGACAAAGATCAGTTTGCCTATCAAAACAAAAGAGAAGTTGATGACGTTATTCTTGCCTATCTGCACAGGGTCCTGAAGCACTTAGACTAACCCAAAAAATCTGTGAGGTCAATGGTCATTGTTTTCTAGCGCTTTCAACATTATTAAGCCACGTAAACTGGTATAAAGCTACTTAATATGCAGGTTAACATTACAATTTCTCTCTGGGTCCTTAACAACATGCGGTCTAGACCTCAGATGGTTAGAATGGATGATGATGCCACATCAGACCAGCGTGTCATCAGCTGTACGGGTGCTCCCAAGGATGTGTGCTTTCACGGGTGGTTTTAGCTCAGCTGAAAGCTTCAGCTGAGCTATTGCCATTGTGCTGGACAGCCAAAATTCTGTTACTCTTTGCGACTGTTTAAATGGTTGTCCTTTCATCGTTTTGCATTCGATTTGGCTCAAATTTTGTGAGCGGATTGGGGAAGCTTAATTCTTATATATTCAATGACTAGCTACAAATTTTTAAGGTTATTTGAGGTTGCGAGACCTAATTTTCTGTAAACGTAAAAAAAGTCCTCTCTACCCAGATCTTATGTCGAAATGTGATAAAATCTTAGATTTGTACAGTTTTGAAGGTGGTGAACAAAAGTTGTTCCTGACAATTTTTTTTCATCATTTAAAGGGTTAAAAAGGGACCTCTTTAAAGAGCTTATTTTATGATAAAATGTAGGCCACAGGTAGTATCCAGTGCAAATGAAGTTTGTTTTCCCGTTTGTTGGTATATATTACTAATACGCTGTTTGGCTTAATTTGAAAATTGTGTTCAGTTTTAATTTCTCATCATTTTTGGGGGATAATTGGCGGTCAGCTGAAAATTTGAACAAACCAGGAATGTTTTGCAATCTGTGTTTCGTGTCTAGTTTGTGATTAGCTTTAGGCCTACTGGTCTCGCCTTCTCGGCATATTTGCTTTTGTTGAGTTTTCAAGTGTGAAATGCAATGGAAATTGTGTTTCCATTATTACAGGCAGTAAAGAGTTCTACTCTATCAGTCTATTACAATTTGTCTGTGGCAATGATGTGCATGCTAATGCGCGTAAGCGCGTGTTAGCGCCGAAGGCGCTAGATGCCTGACTTTTGCGCTGTAACGTAATACTGCCATTGCTTTCTTGACATCCGATGAAGCCTCCATGGGGGCCGCCATGACACTTGTAATACGGCAAAGCAATTCCGCGAAACAACTTTCAAATATATGTTAAACGAAACACAGTGTACTTCAGTACGCATACAAGGTGAGCAAATGAGTCGTGAAAGTTACATTCTTCACTTGCACAATGTTTTGTTCCAGCCTCTTCCACGTATACTAATCTTTTGCCATAAATTTCATTATCTTACCGGGCGAGACAGCTTATAGCAAGTCAACCCAGGTAAAGCAAACTGCATTGTGACGTCACCAAAACGAACGCGTTTGCCGTATTACAGCTCATACAGTGTGGCTTCATGTTTTACGGCATAGTCAGGCATCTAGCGCCTTAGGCGCTAACACACACTTGTGCGCGTTGGCATGCACATCATTGGTCTGTTGTAGTTCACCATTTTTTTCTTAGGCCGTAACATTATTTAGTAGGTGCAATAAATATGGTCAATTTTGGGAAAGCTCAAATAAAAAAAATTGGCTCTTGGAAAGCTTTGCAAACGGTTGAAGAGAGTATTTTTTACATTGTTTTAATATTCCTATGGCATGTGTAGAAATCATGAAATATTTCTATTTAATATTTTGTTTCGGTAATCTTTTCTTTTCGCTTTATGTATGGTATCATTTATTCCCCTAGCAATGGGTACAATGGACCATCTTCTGTAATAAAGTTAACTGGCCGTACCATAATTGTGCGTTTTGGTTTGACACCCTTTGACCTGTTGACATATTTTTCTTCTGCGTAGTGGCATAGTGGCATATAGCGGCTAACGCAATTCGAGTCTGCTGCCGACACTTATGCCAACAGTTTTTTTCCATAGTGACGAGCCGAACAAAACATTTGTTCGCTGCGCCTGTGAGAGGTCATATATCGCTTTGTACTTGATAGTGGTAGTAATTTTGCTTGCTCTGGTGTAGAATTTCAGGATACTCAAATAACCGTTACATAATAGACACATCGCATTTCAAAAGAGAACTATTAGTGACTAAGTACATATGGAAGCCGAGAAGTACGGTGGCTTGGGAGCGAGACGTCACTCGAACTCGACAATTGGCAATTTGGAAAACTTTCAGTCGTTCGCTATCTTCATTTAACAAATCCTTCGGGAACAGGGTTGCCGTATTGGTATTTTTTTAAACGCCAAAAGCACTGAATTCGGCGTTTTGTCGATAGTGTTGACTTTCAGAATTTTAAAACATACGTCAACATCATTTTGCCTTTTTTTTTTGCTTTCTAACTTTTGACTATCAATTTTCGGGCTTAAAAGGCATGCTTTTCCACAGTTTCGGAAACTGTGGCAAAATATGCATGATTTGTCCCAAACTCACACTAGATGCATAATTGGATGTATGAACAAGGTCGGTGTTCGTTAAAAAGCAAAACTATTTTATTATGTATAGATGATTTTTTTGCAATTAAAGTGCTAATGGCAACGGGGTTTTGTTTGGCGTTTTTGACATATTAGACGCCAAATTTGGCAGGTTGAATTACAGAATATCTGGCAATCCTCTTCGGGAAGCATTGTACAATTCAATTTTGATCAAGCTCTAGGCTCTGACTAAAACACTTCGTATTAATTTCTGGCTTATTTTTTTTTTTTTTTTGAAGTTAAGCCTAGCAAGTTGTTGTTTTCTGGTACAACATAGGCCTATAAAATAACATGAACGTGATTCAGGTCAGTCAAGACGTGTTGAAATGCAGGAGTGGCTCCAGGATTTGCCCAAGGGGGCAGACTCCCCCACGGGGATGGGCGCGACCCGAAGCCTCGACCGTCCCCGACAGCACAGATGCCGTCGAAGGGTTGGTGAGGGGGGATTTGAAGAAAACTTGTGAATATACCATGCCATTGCCGCCATACGTTGCATAAAATATGTATATAATAGAGGAAATAGTTCCGTGCTGATTAAATGTTTTTGCCGGAATCTAAACTGAAATTTTTTAGATAAGCCTACACTAAAAAATCTGTACTTATTTAAAGCTTATACTGGTCAACTGCCCGGGCAGTTGGGCCCTATCGTACCGCACTACAGACCGACGCAAGAGAACATTAACTAGGTTTAGCGAAATGAGATGAAGTTCCCGACATTTACATAAATCCATGTATTCTACTTATTAAAGGGAAATATTGCGTTTGAAAGGATTTCATAAAATGACACCAGGTAATCTCATTGTGGTCTTTTCCCCTCTCCAAACATGAATCACAAAGAGCTTGCAACATATCAACACTAATCTCGCGGAATATGGAGGAAAAGAAGTAACAATGTCGTCATCGGAAGGCTCATTATCGAACGATAAGCCTCGCTTACATTGCAACGTTTTGTATTGCTGCATATTCATTTAGTAAGAGTAGTTACATGCATGGGGTCATTTCCCATCATTACGCAAGACGTGTTGACCTTGCTAACCCTGTGTTTCATCATGGTTTCATGCTCACAACGAGCTACCACGGCAGTTTCCCTACGGCCTGTGTTGTATTGTGGGATATTGCAGTTTACAGAGGGAGATCTAGTGCCATCTTCCTGGCTCACCATGCTGTCCACCTCTCACATAGTGAGCATAAAGCTAGCGCACACTATACGACTTTGTACGCCACAACTCAAGTCGGCGCGACTTAAAACTGGTCTTGAAACTGCCAGCCGCAGTCGTAAACTCACGCACATTACACGACTGTTGGAGATCCGACGATCGAGTTGAGTTGCGGCGTGCAAAGTCGTATAGTGTGCGGCTAGCTTTAGTCACAGGACGGTTTTACTTTATGTACTGAAGACTTGAACATGTTTTTTGCGAAGTAGCATCACAGGTTCGTAAAACTTGTTTCCTACCAGGGCCTAAACCAATAGTAGCAGTTACGCACCAAGAATCTCTTTTAAATCTTACTGTTTCGAAAGAGAAGCAACTTGCTTAGGGCCAAAGGCTACAGTTCAAATTACAGTAACTATACCTTTGTGAATAGTATAACAGGAAGATGGTAAGAACCCCTTAGTACACTATCTGTAGTTCATTTCAGGCAGTGTAGTACGAAAACAATTCTCAGTAGTTCGTTATTTACGAACATTTTGTACTTACTGTAGAAGACGTCTGTTATTGTCTGACGTAGCGTACTATAAAGGATTTGATTGGTGGATTTCAAATCAAGGGTAACGGAGGTGTGGTTTTGCATGCATAATTGTTTGGGTGAACAA
>WURT03005734.1:0-16739 GCA_009936505.3 Holothuria glaberrima
CTTGGCAGGATCTTTCTGGATTAGGGTTGTTCTACCATGTGTCAGCCATTTGGGTATAGTTGTTGGATCATTGACAATATTTAAAAATAAATACAACACAAATGTTTTCCTAAATAATGACAACATAATCAACATTTTATTGTACCTAACAACCAGAGGTGGCGCCAGGATTTGCCCGACGAGGGGCAGTCACCCGAAACCCCGACAGCCCTATGCGGTCGAAGGGCTGTTAAAGGGGATCTGAAGAAAACCTTTGTACTGTATCATGACATTGCTGGGCATATATTGCATAAACTTGTATATACTAGAGGAATATAGTTTTTGCGCTGATTTAATATTTTTTCCAGGAATCTAAACTGTGAAATTGCAAAGCGCGCGAAGCGCGTGAAATTTTTTGGGAAGATCAACATCAAAAAGAATTTGTACTACTTCTTATTTTAAGCTTATATAGGTCAATCGTTTGGGCAGTCGCGCCCTATCGGGCATAACCTACATTGTTCTTCAGGTCACTAGCTGTACCGCACGACAGACACAAGAGAACATTAACTAGGTTTAGCGAAATGAGAAGAAATTCCCGACATTTTCATAAATTCATGTATTCTACTTGTTAAGTGTCTTGAAAAGGTGGAAAGAATTTGTACTATATTTATCAATAAGTAACGGATCGGAATTAAGGAAGAATGGGCAAAGCGTACAGAAAATTTTGGGTTTTATAGCAGAAATTACCCTTTAAAAAGCTAAAATAAGTAAACCGACCATGAGCGGCGACAGAAATTTCCCAATTAGGGGGCCAGGGCATGCCAGCCACCCCGAGTTCCGAAAGCCCCTATGTCAAGGGGGTGGTGAGAAGGGGATATGAAGGAGCTATAACTTTCCATGCCACTGCAAGGCATATTTTGCATTATTTCCACTTAAAACGGTACTTCAAGAGCGGAGTTGTGCACTGATAGTGTTCTTTTGAATCTGAATTGTTAAACTACAAAGCGCTAAGCGCGCGAAAATTTTTGGTAGGCTTACATAAAAAAAAACATATGTAATCATTAAGAATAAAAAGAATAAAAAAACTGTACACCGGTTGTAGGCCCTATCGGTGATAACATACATAGTATCGAAACTACCTGGACTACCCCGATGAGATAGCCAAACTTTGCTCCGTGAGTCACTCTCCAACTGACCGTAGTCCGCATGACACAGACAAGAGAACAGCAACTACAATGTTGGACAAAACTCGTTGGAACACCCCTGCACCCCCGCGCCCCCGTACAATGTTGGAGATAATAATGTCAGCTCAGGATGCATCGCTTTCGCTTCGACACAACATTGAACCGGGGGACCGGGTTTTGTAAATCGTGCACAACATTGCACTGGGGACTGGGGTCTCGTAAATCGTGTACGACATCATACTTTACATGGTACAACGTGGTGGGAGGTGTTCCGACCGTTTTTCCAAGACTGCAGGCTTTTGAGATATGGGATGAAATTTACGACCTCTACGCAAACTGTGTACTCAGCCTACATGTTACTTGCCGTGATAAGATGGACAGGACTTGTACTACTAGCTATGTTGAAAGGAACAATTAAAGAAACAGGAGCGACTCTACAGCGCGCGTAGCGCGCCAAAACTTTTGGGATTTTATTAGACAAATTGTTCTCTTGAGAGCAAAAAACAGGTTTAACCGTCGGGGCAACAGTCGCCGTCGGGAACTGCATACTTTATTGTGTCACAGATGGCAAGTTTCCGAATTTTTCATTTTCCAGAGCCAGAGGGCAATTTCCCATGCCCTCTTTTAGCTACACCACTTGAATGAAATAAGTGGCAGTCATCTATGCACTTCAGTTTGATGAGACTCTATTAGGTATTTAATTTACCAATTTTTTTTTCTATTTTTTAACCATATTCTCATTTTTAGAACAGTCTCTCCCACCCCTCTGCCTTTACCCTTTGACTCTGGGACATAACTCATAATAGAATATTGTAATTTATCAGATTCATCAGGCTGTGTTTCTGCATAACGCAGTAGCATACACTTGACCGCTAGATCCTTACCAGTGGCACACGTGGCTCAGGAAATTTAAAAATTGCATATCGAGGGAGAATGTAGACGACGCGCATAATTAACTAGTCCTTATTAGTTAGTGAAACAAACAGACCTAATGAAGCCTTTCAGGCTAGATATTAAATTACGTATAGACATATTCATTACAATCTCGGACGGGGTCTATTGATTTCATTCGCAGCCAAACTCATAAAACACAACATTAACTGGTTAAGTAGCCAGTTCAACAATGCCAGATTACTTGAGGTATTTTTCTTTCAAAAAAGTTTCATGCATCTCCCCACCCACTCCTGACTACCGATTTATTAACACGAGGAACTGGTCGGAGTGTCTGCTGGAAGGCAAAGTGCACGGCGGATAATCAAAAGTTCGCCATAAAACGGGCTTGGAATATACTGGTATAGGTAACTGTTAGACCGAGGTTGTGGGACCATGAATGAAGACCAAGTGGATGATGAGCCTGGGGGTTGACTGAGTGTATGGGTGAAGCAGAATAGATGCCAGTGATGGGCTGATGTGAAGTGAATTTTGCAGCATTTGGATTTTTGGAGGTGGACGTTAACAGTTTGGTGTATTCGTCCTCTGTTCCAGAGTTGTCTTTTCTTTATTTTCTGTGCATTCGGATTTTGCCAACGTTCTTTGAAGACAAACACATAGGCGGACTAGCCGTCGTGGCGATGTGGCGATCGCCGCATGGACGGCTCGGTTTATGGCTGCCTTGGGCCAAATGCTGAGAAAAAGAAAGAGAGGAAAAGTAGAGAGGGAGGAGGGAAAGAAAGAAAGAGAGAGGAAAAGATAGAGAAGGAAAGTAAAAAGAAAGAGAGATTGTAAAAGATGGAGAGAGGGTGGAACACAGGATCGCAAATCAGTGTGTGCAAGGGAAACTGATTGTACTCTGTTGGTCCAGAGCTCCCTATAATAATCCTCTGCCTCATCGGGGGCCCCTAAAGGATGTTTGTGACAATGATCGGAAATTATCATAAAACCTCGAGATTGAAGCATCACAATGTTTCGGTTTGAGGGTCAAAGCTGGGATTAGAAATGGTGGATAACCTAAACACTGGCAGCTTGGGGCATATCAGCAGGTTCCTCACCAGGTCCTACATCTCAAAGGGCCGCTGCTTTATTTTATTGGACCTCGGGTCATTGAAACGCCATAGGAACAAATAAGTGAGTAATACCTTAACAACATTGTGCCTCCCCTTCCCCTTTCTTTTCCGGGTCATGACAGGTTTTAATATTTCTAACAAAATTTCAGGTAATCAAAGTCTCAGAATTTTCCGAAGATAGGGTCCCCGCGGATTACTGCGAAGAAGTTAGAAAGGTTCTAACGTCGACCCTACAGTGGTCGTAGACCAAACACCAAAGTAGACAAGGGAGCTGAGACAACTTCTTGTGTGAATATAGGTAGTCAATATGTACACAAATTCATTGTCGCCGGCAAGGGGGGAATGGGGGGAACGTCCACCATCGATTTCTGAAAATTTCCGAACAATATTTTTCTTCAAATGAACCCAATAATCTTTTAAGCTGTAATTTCTGTAAGGAGTGGGGTGGGGTGAGGTGCATTTTCAACTGGGTGATGGATTTTTTAATCAATTTCTTTCACATTCGTTCTGAAACTTTCGAAATTTTCATACAACCTCCGCAAACTATCAGAATTTTCGGGCACATTGCGCTCTCCCAAGAACGTCTCATGGTTGTGCTTATTATCAACACCGTGTCAGACGTATTCGCACTACTCATCGATTGTTCGTGTCTGTAGGAGTGATTATAGAGGAGCACACCACTGCAACTGAAGGAAGCGAAACTTTGGAATTCAAGAGAAGACATATTTCATGAAAACTGACAAATTTCACGAATTATCGGGGAAAGACTAGCTGTCTTATTGCCAGATAAATTTTACTAGGGAATTGAGAGTTTCTCGGTGCATAATCTGCATGAGATTTTTTCATGGAAAAGATTTCTAATGCAAAATTTCGGAGCGCTTTGCGTGAATCCGTAACGGTTCATACTGCGTATCTCATGGCCAAATTGTAAAAATATTCGGACCGATACCCTCTTCCGAAAAACAGAGGTACATCTCCAGTCTATGTACAGTAAGGACAACGTATCAAGGGAGGATCATAGAGCAATCTTATATCACGAGCAGCCTAATTAGTAAGATTTGAGCTGGAGCGTGATGTGAAAGATTACTATTTTGGAAGTATGTATTCGTCGTTACACAGTTTTTGGAGAACGGTGCCATGACACGGCCAAAATACCACTAATCAGTAAGGGTGTCTAAGGACGTAAGTACTGTAGTTCAAACATTTGCCAAAGGTCTAACCATTTTGCATCTAAGTCACGTAACACAAACAATAGTTTCTCAAAGGGAAGACTTGTCACTTAGACAACAAACCCTGATGATGAAAATAATCAATACTGGGATCCTAATAAAAAGGGGGAGTTTGATGGAACTAGGGGAGAATCAACGAGAGAGACTGGAAAGAGAATCGAGAGAGACATAGAAAAAAACAGTCAAGAGAGACTAGGGTATACAGGAGTTGACACGTATTAGTTAGAGAAAAATTTAGGGGAGATAGTTGTATTAGGCAGGAGGCTACTAACCGTACTGGTAGAATTGACATTTTCACTTTGTACACTTTTAAATACTTGAATATATTTTTAAAACATCACTGCTAAGCTATGTCGTCTTTCGGTGCAAATCATATTATCATATTAAGCCATATTATTTGGTAGGGCGCTCTGAAAAACGGTGGTATAAAATATAACATAGAATGTATTCGAAGTTAGGTACGGTAGTAGCTCGAAGCGATGGTTGGAGACTCATTACGACTTCTCGTGCACTGTATGCATTTGAACATGCAGTGATTATATGAGGGCAGAATACGAAAAAAGGGCCACACGTTTTTCTTCTCAACATTGAATATTTCTGAAAATAAAATCTCTTTATGCGATAGTCTTGTTTTCCGTAATCTGCTCTCCTTGATTTTCCAAATATACTTTTGGCAAAACTGAAATATATATGTTTCAACCCTAAACGTACTTTCTGTATATTCTGTATATAAATGCATTATTATGTTTAGTCAATGGTTAAAAAAATGCCCATACACATTCATTACAGAAGCTTAGGGCATGAAAGTAGTCCAACTGTCCGAGGTAATACTTCCATGCCTAGGGTTATAGTGGCGGGTCCGGTGGACATGGACAGCTGCTCTCTGACGACGGTGGTGCTGATGTGACATTTGTGCACAAGTCGAAACGGGTTTGAGCTGTTTTTGTGTCTTCTTGAAATCAGTCTGCGTTATGGTTTACAATTTCGTTTCGTGGCATCTAAGGTATAAGGCACCAAAACCAGAACGTTTGTCCACACAGTATGCGAATAGTTCCTACGGACCCTGTACACAAATATGGTCGGCCTGTGAGGTTATGATTTAGCCTACCGGTACTTTCATTCAAAGGATTAAATTTTTACCTGGCAGAGCAGAAATCATGGTTTAAATACTGCTTTGCTTGCATCAGAATTGGACATTTTTTTTCCTGTCAAAGACAATATTTATTTTATAGACAGACACCTTCGGATATGAGCCCTTCCACAAGGAATTAGGCTACGCTTTTCACCTGTAGTTTATCGTTCAAACAGATATCCGGTGCATCCTAAAATTGATGGGAACAGCTAGTAGGCCTACTGTACTGCTAAAGAGTGATTGTTTCTTTGTAAAGGCAGACGAGGCTCATATTGGGGAACATTTGATATTATTGTCCCAACACTAACATTACTGAGATCGCCGCCCGTGGCCTGGGAGATTATTTAAGACACCACCATATTTAGCAACATAGTTGTTCCCTGCAATACACGGGAACCAACTTCCCCCGAACAACGGCCGATTCTGCACATCTGGCACATCGTTGAGAATTCTGTGGATCTTTCCGATATTACTATTTGGGTTTCTGTTTTTGAGGAAATGGTTGGCTCTTGGTGTGATGCGTTGGACGAGTAAACGTCTCTTTCTTCCAAAGGAAAACTCGATTGACCGCCGTCACCATGAACTTCGATATGCCTTTTTTCATTCTGTATGAGAGCACATTTCCCCCAACTTTTCCACACTTATTACACTTACACAAATATTTATCCATGATTTATCAAGACGTAGTACGATGTATTATGCAGAAGTTGAGAACGTACAATGTTACAACTTCGCCAAATAACTTTATGTGCACGATACGAGAAAACTTGTGTATTTTAATTTCGCTGCTTTTATATCGCTTTAAACTCCATCTGCTTTCAATATTAGGCCTACTACTAGTTCTAGAGAATTGAAAAGAGAAACGCTGGAAACCACACATAGGCATTTCTGTTAATTGTCAGCCGTGAAACCGCTTAACCATCAAAATGATTCAACCGGCAGGTCGTTACAACGGTTGTGAATAGTTGATTGATGGGCAGTCATCTCATAGAACCGATCTTGGACGGGGGAGCTAAGCTGTAACGGTAGTTAACCTTTTTTCCACCGACGGTTAATTACCGGTAGATTACCTGTTCTTCCTTTCCATTTGGCAGAAGATTTTTTGTTACAAATCTATAGAACAGACTTTGTGTAGGTGAATTTCCAGAAACCTGTGAAAAGGACGGGATTTTCACCGTTTTTGTGCAAATTGATCGGTTCTCCTATTCATAGTGACTGCAATGTACTTTTGTTATGGCGAAGGCAAGGAATCTAAGACATGACAATTTCTGAAAAACCTATCCCTCGATCATTATTACAAATTTGCAATATATTGCAAACATTGTTTTCCGTAAGCGTCTTTGATATTAACTTAAGGGCAGGGTGCCTAGAGGTTTTCTGACAAAATCAGCCTTCAGAAAATTTACTGACGTTAGAAGTTGTGATGATCTAATTGGAGCGTTTCAAAAAGGAAGATTTCCAGTATTACTTTTCAAAGAAAGATATATCAACCCTTAATTGAAGGCATTTTCCACTGGGAACAAAATTCCAATTCATGCCCTTTAAACCCCGTAGTAATACTCTTTACCTAACTCAAGATATCTCATATAAAAGAGTACTTATTTTGTCAAACTAGCACAGCAATGCTGCAACGGCTTAGCTGTAAGTTTAGCTATAAGAAGGGTTTTGCTTGTGTTTACTTGAGATATCCACGTCTTTAAATGTAAACTTTTCGTTAAACTTTTTCGTATGTTGCGGACCTTTGAGAGAACAGTGAAGGAAGTTTTCTTGGTAATAATTCAAAGCTTTACTCTGTCATTATTACGTTGTACTATACTGAAATGAATACAAGCTAAGTGATAATGAAATTTTTTTAATGTAATTATGCAATAATTTTTAAGAAAATGTTCAAAATGAGATGTCCTGAAAGATTTAGCGAGAATTTACCAAAAGTTATTGGTCTGATTGGATAGGTGTAGAAACTTTCGTATCCAGAAAGAGGTATTGATGAAAATGGCAAAGTTTTCTACTGGTGGTAGATTGTTTAACTTATAGACTACACTCGTTGATAGTCTTGTCATTTTTTGTCAAATAATTAAACCAGAACGCAAAAATGCATTGAGGTTTTGGTGATGTATATATGCTTTATTCTAAATAATATCATGTTATCATATTTCTTTGAAACAAAGTTTATGAAGTTTGACCCATAGTGACCCCAGATGACCTTTGCCCCCGCCAAAAACCTTCTACATACTAAGTATGAAATCAATCCAAGTTTTGTAATTTGAGATATCGTGTTGAACAAGGTTTTCACAGTTTGACCCTTTGTGACCACAAATGACCTTTGACCTGAAAAAATCAGTAGACTTTTTTAACATCATCTTTCCAGTTACACCATTTCCTAGACAACATTTACCTTAACTTGAAGTAGTATACCCCAAAAAGGTAGTACTCGAGTCTGTGCGACTACGAAATGCTGTACTCGTACTATCTAAAATTACAATTTACTAAATTATGAACGTTTTCATGCCATATATGATCACTTAAAAAATGAAGTAACAAAAATTTCACCTCCCCTTGGACCCCTCGCCCAGGATAGCACCTTTATGTAGTAACAAAGGAAGGGGCCCCACTGCTGTATACCGCGCGTCCGCTTAAAAAAAACATATTGTTCAGTTCTCTCCAAAGAAAGAATTCAATAAATAGACATGAAAATGCACACAGAAAAACACACGATGAGAGCGGTTAAAGTAAAAAATACACAGTTTATTAAGGGAATCCGTTGGCAAAAGATAGTTAAAGATTCACGAAAAACTAACGCAATTTAACTTCAATCTAAACGAACAATCAAACCTGTACTCAAATGCAATATGTCCATAATACAAACCTGTTCCCGAAAATAACACAAGATCCAAACTAGCAACTTCACACTTCAAATTTTTCCTTAAAGGAAATTTTGTTTTATTCCCTTTTATGTGTCAAACTTCATCAAATTATTAAGTTCTCTCCCGTCAACTCTAAAAGAGATTCGACCAGCCCCAGAAATCCTGTGTAGCAGCCACGAATTAGTCAATATTGCGCATTTCACATTTAGCTCAAACTAACACCGTACAGCTTAGTAAGTTAGTTCAAACTGTAAGCCACGGAGACTACTTCTCTCCTTTGACTGTGTAAAAGTCAAGCTGATTGGACAAAATCTTCCACCGTCAAAAAGAGACCAATCAATCCATCGTCTCATTTTGTACCTTTGAAAGACCATCCTGCGCACCGCGCCGTATACTTACTGTGTATCCAGATTCGTACAGCTCTCATCGACAGAGAATAGTGATCATATACGTACTCCATATATACTCCAAATTTTAGTAAGTACAGTGAGAATAATATACCTTGAACAAACTTGTGTATCTATATTTTGTATTCAAGACTTCTTTAAGACGAATTCGACACCAAAAGGAAGTAACTTTTGACAAGCTTTTATGTTCGTGTGTAGCGAGAGGTTGGGACGTTCTATTAGTAATGGGTATGCATGCATGTAGCCTTCCAAAGTGTAAACAATAGCCCAGCTGCCTTGGCTGTATCTAGTACTACGGTGTTAACGTTAGATATCCAATACTACAGACTACAGTAGGCCTAGGCTTAGATAGTAATTTGGGGATTGCTGATAAGAATTTGCGGTCAAATTAGGGTCAGAGCTTTTGATCCGGGTAACTCTGTGGCCAGGGATATGCATATAGAACTAGCACAAGAAGCCAAGTATCTTTGCAAAATGTTAATTTTTAACTAATGGCCTCATGTATGGGGAAATATGCAGTGTCAGAGTTTAAGGTGTAACCATTACTACTCCATTATTAAAATTGAAGAAGTTTCCCTGTTGTGCTTCCATGTTACATAAATAAATTACCATGGCAACTAGACGACTCCATGAAGGATCTAAAGAAGCAGAAAGATCTGTCTCTGAAAGGTGGTCAACGCGAAAGCTGTTCCAGTTAAGTTGAGGGATCATACAGTATTGTAGCTTTTTTTGCAGTAATAATGAAGGTGTGGTCAAGTCGTATCACGGGCGACTTTATGCGATCGGTCACCAACACTTGACCAGAAGATTATGTACAATCCTTTATGAACCCAGAAAACCTAAAGAATGTGTTCTGACTTCATATCTTCAAAATCATAAAGACAGCCCTTACTTATGACTGCACATGTCTTCTAAGCCTTTCAAAGGTAATGTAGCATATACAGGAAGTTGCCTCAAATTTAAACAGTGTATCCTCTGTGGCCTCTCTATAACACTTCCGTTACTTCTGACTGCAGTACCATAGCCCAAGATGAATAGGTAAGTCTTCAAGATGCCTTGGTCAGTATCAAAGATCAGTAAAACAACACCAAAAATGAGATGTTCTCAATATACACTTTGCCTGGACTCTGTATTTATATCTTCCAAAATACAGTTCCATGTGTGGGGTATTCTGCAGTTACTCCCCTTGTTGTAACCTATTCATGCAGGTCTTTTAAGATAATACATGTAAAGTATGCATGTCATTTGGGGGATCGAATTAAAATGACAGCTGGAATAATGTACAGTATGTTCATCAAATTCATATGTCGGTGCACAGAAGCGAGAAGTAGAACTAGTCACATGCTCAAAAACCTTGACATAATTAGAACCCCATATCACAAGTTGTATTTCAACATTGTTGCAATGTTCAGTGATAGTAGATATCCATTTTGCGTACATACTGTTTAGAAGTGTCACTCAAATCCCCCCCCCCTTTTTCAGGACATGAAATTTGTCAATAAATTATTTCCGGGATCATATATCTACTTAAGGCACTCCACTGATTGTTGTTTTTCTTTTAGGCTAAGTATTGAGGACTCATGAACTACACCTGAAGGACAAGAAGAAGTAGAAGTTCATTATATTGGATAGTCTCGGTCCTGTGATGAGTGGCGTACAGCTGTTGATGTAATAAACATTGATGTGGGATTACAGCAAAGCTGTGCTAAAACTCTCCGTTTCCATTATACTGCTATTAAAGTTAAGGAGACTCTAAATGCCATACGGAAGCAGGATCCAGAGGTAACATTGTCATTTCCTTTGCAGTGTGAGACTTTCGAACTGTTGTGTAAATCTCTTCAACCTCTTACATGTGAACAGAAGGGTCAACGTGCCATATAAAGACGACACTCTATAAAGCAAGGAGAAGACATATTTGGATCCAATTGGTGGTTACGAGTAATTAACAGCTCAGGAGATTGCTGTTACATTAACCGTCAAACATATCAGTTTTGGTTATGCGAACGAGCCCCATTAATTGAACATTCCTTGGACTCTTTGCAGAAGGGGAAAATGTACAGGGGATACTTACTTTACAATCGGTTTGTTCGTGAATCTACAAATATTGTGGACATGAAAAGAATTTCTTCTTCTGCATGATACTTTGACTAATTGTAATGGCTTTTCCTCCATCTGCATCTGTTGAAGTAGAAAATGTTTAATGGTGTGTACTTGTCACCTTCTTTCATTTGTTTGATCTTCTTCAAAGTACTAAGCTACCCTTCTATAGCACTGACTGTAGTGACTATATCCGTGGCAAGATCCTTGAAGAAAATGACATAGCTAAAACCTCTGTTAATTTTTCAGGTCTGAGTAAAACACTGTCAAGTTAAATTAAGCATTTTGAGTCACATGCAAAAAAGTACGTAAAAAGGGGGTAGTCAGTTCAACAAACTAATGACACAGTGGAAAACAAAAGCTTACAGACTTACTTTGGGCAGCGCAAAACGAACACTAGAAAATGACACCCAATGCTCAAAGAGAAAAAGACAAAAGGTAGAAGCCAAGTTAAAAGAATGTAAAAAAGAAGCTAACGATATAAAAAAGGAATTGAAGAAAGTGAAACGAGCCGTAACTAATGTAGTAAGGAGTGCACATCCAGACAAGGAGAAAGAAAGAAATTGATGACTCCATTGGCGTGGAAAAGCTACTAAAATAATTGAGGGATAGAAAAGGTGAAATTGACTTACATACTATTCTCTTAGACAAGGACATGTACAGTATATCTGATAGGGGTTACCTAAAATTGTCATCGACTTCATCACTCCCTAGTTTGAAGGCAATTAAAACACTGCAAAATGAAATCAATTCACGCTTTAGCATTATGAAATTACCTAATTCAGCAGGTGTCAATGAACCATTAACAAATAAGCTGTTAAGAACACTTGATTCAATTTCAGACAAGGAGCTCCAAGAACATAGACAGATAATTTCACATTTGTCATGTTTTGGGGTTGCAATCAGTTGAGATGGGACGTCCATTGGTAAACGATTGCATGTTGTTAACTTTTCCCTTTCGCTTATTGCAAATGAGTAAAAATCCGGTCCCCATATCTTGGCAATTTGCAAGATTCCAGAGAAGCACTTGCCAGTAAAAGAGACCCTCAGAACTATTAAATCTGAGATACACACCTTGTCTTCAATAACTCATGGTGGTAGATCCTGTCAGATTAACTTTTATTTGACAGGGGATATGAAATTTCTCAATATGGTAATGGGACTTTCCTCAAATCAGTCATTACAAAGTTGCATTTGGCGTATTTGTCCTTCTACAGATACATCCAAAAAATGGTCAATGAGGAATGTTGAAAATGGGGCAAAGACATTAAATAGCATAAAATCTTTGGCAAAATTGAAGAAAAACAATTATTATTGCATCTTTCCTCCGATGTTTGACAAAATCCCGATTACCAGTGTTGTCCCAGATGTATTACATTTATATTTGAAAGAGAGGGCTATCAACTTGCCAACCAACTGATAATGGAGTTGATGAGGTTGGACAAAGTGTCAAAGAACACAAAAGGAAGTTTTATTTCTGATAAGTGTAAGAACATGAAAAAGTTTGAACAGTTTTTCAGCAGCTTGTGCCTTTCATGGCAGTATTATGAAGATCCAAACACGGGTCTGGCACAAGCAGATTCAAGAGAAAATCAAGATAAATGAACTCATTCCAAACTATCCTAATCTTAACAGCATTGTTAAATAATGGAATGACTTCTCTGAACTTATGTGTATCATGAAAGACCCACAGCCAACTGCAGTGGTCATTGAAAAATGTGAAGGTAAGGCAAGGAAATGGGTGACCCTTTATGGGAGGACTTACTTGCATAAAATGTGATACCATACATGCACGTCATGATGAACCATGTATCAGAAGCTCTGTCACTGCGTGGAAATTTAAACCTATTTTCAATGTAATTCAATGATTTGATAACCAAGTGTTTCTTTAGATCTACCAATCACCATGCTGAAAATGCCTTTGTTCAGGTCATTCAAAAACAAAACCGTGTTGAGTGTTTTTCAAACCATTGTAATCTGTCAAAGTTTACAGTTACGTGCCAAAAGAGTTCCAGAAAAGGTCACAACAAATTGCATTAATCTTTTCTCAATTGTATGTATCATTTATAAAACGTTGCAAACCGGTGTTTTCATCCAATTTACAACTCGATTCATCTTGATGCAGGGAATACTGATGCAACTTACGCGGGTACTTTGATGCAACTCACTTTGGTGTTCAAATCTTTGCCTGTTGTAGATTTTATTGACAAAGTTAACTTTTGCAAACATGTGTTAGTTTTGTTTGAAAAAAAGGGAATAAACATTTGCCAGGGAATAAACATTTGCCCAATTTGTTGTCTTTCATTTCTAAGTTTGTGTCTACCTTTTTGAATATTGGTTCATACAGAGACCATTCACTACGTGTTCTCGTATGTGAAAATACTGTAGTAGTTATCCTTAAATTCTAATAAGTAGGGTATAGACTAGGTACTGTACAATATTTATGTTACAGTGAGTACAAATGCATCAGAGATAACACATGTGCCCTTTGATAATTTTACCCTCCATCACATGTACACCCAACCTAGGGTTCCCTTACCCACTTTGGAAAAGTGAAATAAAGCCTGCTACCCACTACATCTAACCAGGAGAGTGTGTACTATTTTGGGGAGGGGATGGGAAGGGGTCTTGGAAGAGGTTTCATTAAGCTTGTGAGGAGAGCTTGTGTGTGTAATGTACAGTAGGTATTATCAGAAAAGGCAACTTTCACGTTATGATGAGCCAGTCATGTACACTGCACACGTAGGCATGTTTCAACATGGGATCGTACTTAAATTAGTCATTGTGCAAATGCACAGCTAGTGTACAGTTTGAACCTTGAAGTGAAGTAGCCCTTCAATGATTATAAATTTCTGTTTGATTTAATGTAGTTATAGAAGGCTAGGTGGATGAGACAATTGACGTACAGTTGAGATGGGTTAAAAATACACTAGCTAACTGCGTAAAATGCGATGTATTATGTTTAGTGGAACTAGTACACGTGTAAAGACGTGTTGTACGTGACTTATAACAAACGAATCAATTTCTTAAAAATCACAGAAATGCACATTTGAATCACGAGTTGGAATATTATGGACTTCCACGACCCAGAATAACGCATTTTTAAACCTCCCAAAGGGATTTTATTTTATATTCAAACAAAATTGTATTAAAGAAGAACGCGTCACCCCTTTTCAAAGGGTGGATTCGGCCGATCGCTGTGCCATTGAACTGAAGGAATAAACAATGAGTCATCAGTTCGCTCACGCGGCTGGCGAGTAGTTTCGAATGGAATCTCTACCAAAGGTTTCAATATGGCGCCGCTGTAACTCAAGAGTCAGACTTGTTATTTAAACTATTAAAGACATTAGAATAAGATGAATATGAGTATCTCTGCCTCAACACAAAAATGTGTAGGCCTAGCTTATGCAACTGGGCCACTTATTCGCAAGACCTTGCACAACTTTAACGCCATTTCTTCTCGAGTAACCGTCTAACCAACGTCTGGTTGACATCCGCGCCACACTTTCACGTAACACCTATTTAGCAGGCTGTGCGGCATACTCCATCTTCAGTCATATCCCTCGTTTGGGAAGCCGTGGAGCTGCGCGATCATATTCTTCTTTGCTTGGTAGTTCACGTAGGGTATTCTAAAATCGTTATACCGCACTTTGCGCACGGTTACGCACAAGAGGTTAACTATACAAGTCTGTCAAGTAGGCTAGTTAACTACGTTGTTATAAGAGTATCACACACTAGACAAGAAACATTGCTTTCACAACGATCCTGATTTGGAAGCCATTGTGCTTTCGGCCATAAAATGAAGGAAAAGTAAAATTGAACGCCAAAGTTACGCCAAAACACTTCCTTGTTATATATAAGAACAAAGTAGAAAAAATTTCAGAATCTTTTCATGTGTTCTGTAGAGTCGATTTCCTCATGCAAGCATCCTTACGAGGATAGCCCATTTTAACCCCTTCAGATGACGATAAAAGCTTCTGCCCGGGTCAATTTTTGTTCACTACTATTTAAATTTTGTAATCACAAAATTTCAGATGATTTCGTTAAAAGATCTAGCAAAAGAAGACTTTTTCCGATTTTGAATTACAAGCTCTCATATCCGTAACTGACCCTAAAAGGGCAAATTATGAATGCTATTATTAGATCTTAACTCTCATAACCACCTTACCAACTTTCAACGAGATCGACCGAATAATGACAACAAGACAGCCATGTAAACACACTCCCCAAAAGCGACCGAAAGTTGGCTGTCCCGCACGATCGCAATAGCTCAGCTGACTTTCAGCTGAGCTAAAAATACCTCCAGTCAGTTCTCACTAGGTCACTGAACGTTATGTTAAGTGGCTACATTGCCTCAGATTCCTTTTGTTTTCCTTTGTAATTGAATGTCCTGTTTTCCTTGAAATTTGATACCGTTGGAATGTTTGAATATGTTTCCATGTAGATTTAGCACAAATCTACACCATATGTAGGGCATAACAAACAGTTGCTGAATATTCCCTACAGCGGCATCAAGATCATAACGGAATTCAATTCTGTGTCAAATTAATGTGCCGCGATGACATCACAGATTTCCCATAATGCACTTCATTTTGAAAACAAATTGCATTTCTTTGGAAATTCGTATCTTCCAAACGCTACAAGCTATTGAGACGCGATTTTCACCTCCCAAAAGAGAAAAATGTTCTGCATATTTTGAACTCACTAAATTTTGTCCCTGGAAAATCCCTTTAAGGCAGCTTTAGTTTTAGCTAAATTATCTTTTTTAAGTAACATATTCTATGAGTCGGAGTGCAAAGTTATTTTCTAGTAAAAAGTGCACCACAACTCAGGGATAACACAGACACCATCTTTAGCACGCAAGCGCGTTTTCACATATGGGTGATTCCGTAAATAAGGGAGTCAACTTGTAACATTTGGGTAAACTTTCCAGTTCTATAATTAAAAGGCTAACTAGAAATTTTACCTTTTAATATTATGTTTGGGTACAGGAAAAGTGCATATCATATCAAAAGTTTGAAAACAATTATGTCTAACAATAGTTACGGTTCGAAATACGCTCATTTGTCCCGGTGTAAGCGGATACCAAAAACAGATTTTCTTTATAATACTGAAAACATTCAAGTCCTCTTAAAATGGATGTGCAACGTTGTAGATGGTACGCTTTTTGAGCTTCTATGGAATGGAAATGCATAAAATGAGGAGATTGAGTTTAGCTTGTGGAAAATGTACCCCTTAAAAGCGGGACACCGTTTGGTATCCCGCGTGTTCCATTTATTAAGTGAAACTTTCTTCTCAAAACCTAACTATGCACAGCTTTGTTAATTGGGCAAACTTTGCATTTTTAAATAGTGACTATATAGTTCTTGGGAATTCATCAAGATACTTTTAAATACTTCAAGTACAATTGCATTAAAATGAAAAATTTATATTTACAGTGGGACACCAAAAATTTACCCGTAGTTTTACACGGGGAATCTGTACTCTGTTCACAGTGCTATTCCATTTTGCATAAACAGAATTAGTAGAGATGCATATTTTCCAAAGTACTATACTCAAATGCTTTCTAACGATACATCTTAAAACCTATTCAAGATTTAGGGGTTTTGTACAGCTCATTGTAATAAGGAAAAACGCTTTACTTAATTTGTAAATGTCACGCCCTTGGTGTCCCATTTACACTGGGAAAAAAGTCAGTTTTTGGCACATAATATCATAATGAGTTATTGATATGTTTAATACATTTTAGAATATATAAGGTACCACCAAAGCTTGTGACTGAGACCATCTCCCTCTACTTAAATGCTTTTATGCACTGCCAATTTGAAGGTGAAATATATCACA